>LPNX010885789.1:0-21916 GCA_001517045.1 Pseudotsuga menziesii
TATATATATATGCTTGTTTGTGTTGGGTGTGGACCATGAAGCACATGGTTGATGAGATGTTTTCTGTTGAGCGAGGAGCTCTAGATCACATGAGTGATTGCTGATTTTTGTTAAGCGAGAATATCTGGAGCACATGAAAAGATAATTGGAAGTGTTGGGCATAAGCCCTAGAGTCTTCCATGTTGATGTTGAGCATAAGTTCCGAAGCATCGGATCCTTGCAGCCATTATATCCCTAGGTGTAGCATACAAGTACATCCTAGCATTAGTGTTGAGCGAAGAGCTCTAGAATTGCACTGAATTGTAACTCCCTGTTAAAGCGTTGATTATGGGATCTGGTAAGCGCTAGGGGTTACTGAAAATAATTTAATAATTTCCGAGTGAAAATGACTCAAGAAAACTATTGATCTCATCATACTTATTTATAAGTGATTAAATGAATTTTTGAATTTTTGTATTCTCATAAGTACTGAAGAACTACCATGTTATATGAGGGAAATCCAACATGAAAGAATGTTTAGAGTTTCCTAGCCTAGTAGACATAAACCATCTACCTACTTGACCTTAATGAAGAAGTGTCATTAATTCTAGGGATCATGGTATATGATTCCCAATGACAAATGTTAACAAGTGTTATATTAGTATGTACTTTATAGATGGTATGTATAAAGAGTTAAATATATTTATAATATTAAAGATGAAAGAAACAAAGAAAAGATCCATCAATTATTATTTATTATGTAAAAATAATAAATAGTCCAAATCCTAAAAAAGTCTAATTAGGAACTATATTAATAATTACCCAAAGTAATTAAAAATGGTTAAATCAAGAAACCAAGGTTTCTTGATTTAATTGTCCCTTTTACTGAAAAGTCTATCTATAAAGACTCAAGCCAAGGAAAGGCTTCGGGTTCTAATATATCGTTAGAGGAGTCATTTTTTTACTTGTTTTCTCTCAACCAATTCTTGGAGAACATTTTCCTGGAAGGAAAAATGACAACTGATCTAGATCTAATATACCAGATAGGAAACCCTACCTTAGGAGCTCTAAAATACTTGCATGTTGGAGTCCAGCTCAGGGGGATCCATATTAAAACCAAGAATGGTTCCGGGTCATGGTTGGGTGCAACGTGGTAGTTCCCAAGTGATTTGATCATAAAAATAGAGGTCAGATCTTCCTTTGAAATTGTTAATACTATCCTATTTAAAGTGTACAGGTTTATCCATTAAAGGAGCTTCAGAAAATTACAGGTATGAAATCCTAGTATGTCAAATTAATTTCTAGCATCGATGTTGGTTGCTTTAGGTAAAGGTTCATATTGTATTTTCTAACCCTATAAATGGTTGTTCTATTTATATCTTCTAGGGTTTACATTTCTTAAAGTATAACCCTAGGCTGCAAATTATATCTCATGATGTATTCACCAGGGTTTGTTCAATTGAGTTGTTTATGTATTTATCTTCATTAATTGAACTGTGTTTATTATAAACTAGGTTTTGTTTCAGGTTACTATATAGCTGTTCTTTTAGCCTTGCTTACTCTACTGACATATTCCTTTTGTCACTAGAGGCATGTTTAGATTTAAATAGATTAATCTTAAAAGTAGGTTCTAAATACATATATGTATAAACTTTCGACCTAGATAAACCAAGTTCTTATCTATAAACTGAACTATTATATTATATATAAATATATATACTCATCAACAATAAACAAATCAAATACTATCTATAAATATACATGAACAGTTATGGAATGTAAATTATGACTCTAACCAACTAATCACATACCATAATTATTCTACATTAAAATATAAGATAAATAAACCATTAAAGACCTTTCAAGCTATGTATATTTAAATATAAGTTAAATACTAATTCATTCCATTAAAAGTAACATCATCTTAAGTAAATTAACAAAGAAGTATCATGACCATCCATTGGGTCTAAGATCGAGTCTCATTTCATAATAAAAAACACAGTCCCAAGTCTTTAATACACATTAACATAAGTCCACATAATAAAAACTTATGCCCTAAGAAATTGAATGGTCCCATTTAAATAAAATCATAATCGCATTGCATAAAATCATTCAAGTTCCATCTAACTAATACGCACAACCATCCCATAACAATAACCAAGTAATAAAAGCCTTAATTTAAAAAGAGGTCATTACATCGATCCCTGTGGGTATTTACACCCCAATCGTAGGCTGTAAGAAACACCATAACATAAATTATATGCACAATAATATTTTACAAACCCCTTCATGAATCTTTTATCAATCCATAGCTTTTACAAAGTAAATGCCCAGGATTTAAACCCTATAGGATCATTTTTTTTACACAGGCCACGCTATACCAACGTATGCGGGCTTCATTATAATAACCACAATACTATTAATAAATATATAAATACGCTACAGCTAAGTCATGAGGCTTATGTTACTGTACTTATGCTGTAAGCACGGCCTTGGCCAAACTAATTATTACAGAGCCCCTTTTTAAAGTCAAAATATAGCAACAAATCCATTGTGGGTTTACCCCATGGCCCTTACGTAGTCAACGTCCTTTTCAAATAAAATACATAGAACATATAAACAACAAACTAACACTGTGAATGGTTTCACCTACAATAACGAGAGCTGTCAGGGGTTCACACTCAAGGTTTCTCCACAATCCATAATATATCATTTAAATCAACACAATAAAGGATTGCAACCAACTAAACTATCGCAACAACCCTCAAAAGAGCCAATTCCATACACGGCATGGCCTCACCCTTTCGTAGTCAAGTATTACAGAGAAGATCCAAATAAAATCATTATACACAGTTCATCAACGAAGGAGTTTGCCTCTTCTAACCCACAATAAATAACACAGCATAAATTCCACCCACATACAGTAATGAAATAACCATTTCCAATTTATAAATGCAACATATCTTTACACAGTGATTCTATTATCGTAGTCAAGTCCACACATGCATGCCAAGGGCTATCGCACCATTGCAAACAATGGTGTAGCCCATGGCTTAAAAGCCCCAAAACCAAAGTCACGATTTACATAAACATAAACTTATACACAGAGCTTGTAAGGGCACCCCGATTCACATCTACGGATTAAAAGCCTTAAATTATAAAAACCCAAGACTTTTCATCACAAGCCCGAAGGCAAATTCGAAACCCCACAGAGAAAAACCCCCAACCAAGCAACAATTTGAAGCAAAGTTATGCTGATAGGGCCGAGAGGTGGCAAGAATAAGCTTGTTAATAGACTTACCTTGCACCATATGATATTATCATTTCCCAAACATCAAATCTTGTCAATTTATCTCGTGTTGCGCCAACCTGGGTACTTGCAACCACGAATGATGAAGGATGAGGAGCATGAACTGTTGAAACCACATAATAAGTTATCAAACACTGCTATGAAATCAACGATACTTACCTTTGATGCCGTGGATTTCGTCTCCATTTCCCTTGCGTAGAGCGAATACCAAACCCCAAACAACCAAGAGAAATGAGAAGTCCATTGTGAGCCCAGCCCTAAGCTTGGGCTGCCACAAAATCCAAGGTGCATTAATGGCACCAGCTGGTATCCATTATCAAGGCCAAAATCCATTTTACCATAGTTTGGTATCATTGCAATAACGATAGTATCCATCCCCATGCAAGTCTTAAACCCCATACCATAAGTTTCAAACTATACGTTATAGCTTGCCATTCAACGCTAACATAAAGTATCGTGTATGATATAATGTCTAGTCTAAGTAATGAATAGTGTAATGCTTAGTCCTTAGATTGTAATACATACACTAACCCAAAGTCATATTATATGACATGTATGGTTTATATCTAATCCTTAATACCTTGCATATTCCCTAAGCTTAATGCTTAGACACCATGGCATATAAAATATGACATGGTAGCATTTTCCAAAATAAACTCCAAGCTTAATCTTTAACCAAGTTACAACCTTCCAGGAAATAATATGAGATATGTTAATAATTATAATAACATATACAGGAAACATAAATACAATGAATGATAGGTATCATGTAGTTAATGTATCTAGGTTAGATAATTAATGGAAATATAAAGTTTACCTTGCTAACAAGTTGTGTTGGTAAAGCATCTTATTAAAAAACAATAGGCATGTTAATGATCACAATGTTTAGCTCTCTTTAAACCTCCATCGCTAAGTATAATCTGCATACGTAAATAGAAGAGGCGCCTTAGTTTGAAGAACTATGGAAGCCTGTAGACAAGTAAACACTTTTACCTCTTAGACCCTCATGAGAGAACGAGTCCCTACACTCCGCCCACTTTGTTTCCACAAACAAAGTTAAGTTAGGAACATTAGAGGAAATTTCAACTCAAAATGGGCCTCCTTAAAAGAATTAATAAAATAATAGTTTAAATAATAAAATAATATTTATTAATTTTGGAGGAAGAAAAGAAAAAAAACTACTTTTTTGTTTGTATTTTTGACATATCTCCTCGTGTTTTTACTCAAATTTCGATCGGGAGAGCTCGTTGGATGCAGAATTAAATTCTGCATCCAACGAGTACCCACTCGGCATACTTTTGATGGACCCCGCTACACCAAAAACAAGAAATACATGAAAAAACGTGATGATGATGTCATCATCACGTTTTTTTCATGTATTTCTTGTTTTTGGGGTAGCGGGGTCCATCAAAAGTATGCCGAGTGGGTACTCGTTGGATGCGGAATTCAATTCTGCATCCAACGAGCTCTCCCGATCGAAATTTGAGTAAAAACATGGGGAGATATGTCGAAAATACAAACAAAAAAAGTATTTTTTTTATGATACCTATCCCCAAATTTATATTAAAAAAGTGTGTAAGACCTATATGGTATTTCAAATTTAAAGCAATTTCATTGGCTAACACATGATGACATGGAATTTGATTAAAAATTAAAAGGCCCATTTTGAGTTGAAATTTCCTCTAATGTTTATAAATAAGGAGTAATACTACGCATAAAGAATGAAGCATATAATCAAGTAACATCACATATGCGACAAATGTATAATCATATGAACTAAGCAGTAAACAGCAGTACAATATCCCAATTAAAATACAACAATAAGTATAACTGAAAGAACGATGATAGAACGTAACAACAGCTTACGACCAAGCATTGGTACAATTAGTGTACATTACATTCCACAAGTGTAATAATGTTCCGTTTAGGTAGTTTTTACTAGCCTATAAATATTTTTTTTTATTTTCAATTTTTGGGGACATTACAAAGTTGGATCGGGTGGTCCAAAATATTTGCGTAAATCCTATCTCATTGTAAATTAATATGGGGACCTTTCCAAAAATAGCTAGGATTAAATCATGCAATTAGATCAAATGATCATAACCATTCACACAAATCCTTTGTGATTGGGATTTAATATAGGGACCTCACTATGAATGGTTTGATTGAATCATGCATGTTGGCAGGGTAGGAATTTCTAATGGTGGACACCCATCAAAATTGCTGGTAACTACAAAAATTTGAAAGGTTTTTTATATTCTAAGCCATATTTTGATGAGTTCTCTAAAATCTTAGTTGTACTTGATGGGTAAATTGGCCCATGAGGGGAATTTACCTGTCAAATTCCAACCCTTCATCTTGGATCAAGCAATCCTAATCATTCACATAGATCCTATGTGATCAAGAGTTAATATGGAGACCTTGTCATGAATGGCTATGATTTGATCGCACAAAATATATCATTTGATCTTCACTATTCACACAAATGGACATGTTTGAACAATGATAAAGGAGGTGTTCTCATGGACAACCACAATCTTGTTGCATGGATGGGATCAAACATGGATATCATTTGCATAGTTGAAAAAAGGTAAAGGTGGCAGGAAAAGTTCCTTTCCATGGACAACTGACATCATGTCGGGCATGTTATATCAGCAACTTGATCATTCCTTTGGTTGAATATTGTGGTGCGAGAATCTTGGGAAATCATGGTGACATGGAAAGGGGTTCAACAAAATATGACATAGAAATACTAGGGATGCCATATAAGGTCCAAGAGGAAATAATGCCACATCACCACCTACCATGTGACATGCCACATTGGCAATACAAAAAATATTTTTAAAAAAACTAGCGTGGAACCAAAAACTTGTTTTGTCCATAACAAGAGCATATAATTCATATTTTGAATAAAATTTTAAATGTTTGTATGTGGTGAAGAGAACTAAAACAATGCCAAAATGAGGAATGTGCTTGTTTAGCTGTAATGTTATAGAAAATGTGAAATAATGACCGTCTAAAACTAGTATCCCATTGATTGACAAGGGCCAATGTTTGTATGTGGTGAAGAGAAATACAACAATGCCAAAATGAGGAATGTGCTTGTTTAGCTCTAATTTTATAAAAAATGTGAAATAGTGAACTTTTAAAACTAGTATCCAATTGATTGACAAGGGCCTTGGCGAGGATGAAACTTTTATGATGCAATTGTTGACTAGGGATATTAGAGAAAACCAAGGAATATTTTTGTGAAATTCCAAGGGGTGTGGAATAGAGATGATGAAAATGATAAAATCCATTATTCCAAACCACTTTTAGGGATTTTGAAAATCTTGGAGGGTAAAATGATCCAAGAAATTGGAACTAATTTTTTTTATGATTTCAACATTTTACCTCCTCATCGATCTGAACAAATTTGCTTAAAGGAATTTCTCATAGAAATGTTCAGTGTGGTAGATAGCATTTTTTGGAAAATATTGAAAGTCTAGAAGAAATGCAAAACGTAAAAGTAATCAATTCCATAAAATTATAGAAATTAGTGGTTGGCATCATATTAGATATCATAAATTTAATGAGTAACCACCGCCAGGAGTATTATCAACACTCGATAATAAAAATTCGACTTCTCCCTTGATTTTCTTCTACACACCACCGAAGTTTGTTTGTGAGACTAGATGCACCTATACAAAAAGTAAACAGTTAGGCAAATTTAGTAATTTTAAAGGGGTGTAAATTGTATCTTTAATATCAAAATTTAGCATGTTATAATCATTGGAAAAATAATCCGTAAGAAAACAAATTTGCATAATCATTTTCCAAACAAGTGCTTTAGATATTTAAAAAAAATAATATAAAAGAGCCTCTAGCCTTACTTTGACAAAAAAATTGTCAAAATGGGTAGTTTCCAAAATGCATGAAATTAATTTTATAACTTTTTGAGGATGCAAAGTAGCTAACAAGTGTAATCATTTGAACATTTTTTCAAACATAGTATCATATCAATAAAAAATAGGGGTACCATCCAATATAATGCAATAATTTGGAAAATAATACCTATGACAATAACTTTACATAATCATTTTCTGAATAAGCGCTTTTGATACATTCTCAAAAATTTAATATAAAAGATCATGTAACCTTGATTTGACAAAAAAATTGTTATTATGGGTAAATTAAAAATGCATGAAAATTAATTTATAATTTTTTGAGGATGCAATGTGATGCAGAGCATCATGACAAAGACAACAATGTGATAGGTTGGTCACATATTGTGATTTGGAAAAGGGACAAACAATCCTAAAGTTTGAACAAATGGCTTATTAATGTTTTGTTATTAGCAGAATATGTCGAGAGAAAATAAGAATACACGGCGCTTTGATACTCCATGCAAGGAGATCAAGCCAGATAAGGTAGTTTGTTGCAAAATAGTAGGAGACTATTATTCTAAAAATAGAAATCCCCCTTCATTCATTGAGGAGAGTTGGTTAGTTGTTAAATTTTCTAGATTATAATTGGAATCAAGGAAGATTGGAAGCTAGGAGAGACAGAGAGGGGGAGAGTTGAATTAGAAGGGAAGCTCTCAATTTATGTTTTTGAGAGCTTGTGAAGCTTTGAATAAAACCTAGTGAAATTTGTGTATGTTTAGATCATAACTGCATATTCTGGAAATAACTATAGTTCCAAGATCTTATTGGACTCTACATTTGTCTGAATAGTTTCCAATCTCTACGACAGAGATCAGTTGTGTGCATAGTATATTTTCTTATTTGGCAAAAGGAACATCAAACCCACCTACAGGTTAGGCGTCATAAGTTTTGGTAAGGCTTGTTGTTTTATTAAAGTTTTAGTTGTTTACAATTGTGAATTTCCTATGAGACCGTCGAAGGATTCAAGTTTACAGAGCAGGATCGAACAGAGATTAAGGGTTATTACTTCATCGATGATTGTTCAAGACTCAATTGAAGGGTCTAGATTCCTCTTGTAGTCTGTAGTAGAGGACCGACAATGGTGATTAACTGATATACAATGTTCTAAGATAAAGGGTGTAACCCTCATTTTGTTGTAGGAAACACACAATGGATAATTACTTTAGAAGAGCTTGATAGATAATCCATCGCTCATGTGTAATTTCTCTATTGTATGAAGAAAAGCACAGATCACTTACAGACCGAGCGTTGGTGTTTGGAAATGGAGCCGAAACTTCTGTAGATTTTTTTTTTACCAGAATCAGAAACAAAAACACAATTTATGTGAGTATTGTGCATTCTTCCGTGGGCTCATCTTTGGGTTTATTTGTGTATCCTCCATCAAGTTTTGGTATCAGAGCGAAAGTTTCTCTCCTTGGAGAATGATTGAAAGTATCAGAAATGCAGTGAAGTTGCAGAAAGATCAGATTTGGAATCTAAAGGACTTGAAGACAATTCTAACCAAAGATTTAGAGTTGTATAACTTTTTTTGAAGAATTATTTATGATTTTAAGAGATGAAGCTATTAAGATAGAGTTCCAAGGAGGGTTTCTGCATTAAGAAAGAGTAGAACAAAGTTGGATGAGGATAGACAAAAAGTCTATAGGAGTGGTTTTGTAAACCAAGAAGATTCTTGTGAAAAAAGTGGATATTGGAACCAGATACTAAGATGATACAACGATGATAGTTGAGTTACTTTGAAATAACAAAGAGATATTTGTGTAAAATAAATAGATGGTTGACTGTTCAAGAATTCAAATTGAACAGAGTGTGAAGGTCTAGAACTGCTAGGTTCTAGATAAGTGGAGCAAAAGGATATAAATAGATGGAAAAATATTATAGACTGAGAATGTAATGAGAGATGTTGAGGAAGTGAGTGAAGGTGACTACAAGAAGGGAACCACGTAGAAGGATTATTATATACTCAAAAGGTTCTGAGAGGAAATGAACCAGAAGATGCCAAGAAACCAAGCTTAGGATGGATTTTTAGTGAGGTATTGGAGGAAAGGTGGAAGAGACTTGTTCATTGCAGAGGCTGAGATTGTAGTTCATAGGAAGTCCCAAGAAGCTTAGAAAAGAAAGGACTTAGAATACCAGCATTGCAAAGTTAAGGAGATTGATTGAGGTAATGTGTTTTAAGTCGATGCATTTGATTGTGTGGTGAATCGTTGATTACAGAGTTAGTTTGTGATTGAGAAAGAAATTTGAAGTGTTCTTGAAATATTTTCTACCTTGGGAGAGAGGTAGGACATAGTGTATTAAGGGTTTAAACTTCAAGAGAATGTTCTTATTTGAGGGAAGAGTGGAGGTAAAGTTGCAACAGTGACATGTGGTGAAGCATAAGTAGGCCAAGAGGAAATGGATTGTATTTATCACTTACTTGGCGAAGATATTAACTGATTATAGGTAGTAAAAAGAAGAAACAAGAAATTGGGTGAAGAAGGTATAAGGAAATCATTAGTGGATAAGTCAAAAGTGAAAGAAGGTGGGTGATTGAACCCGTATTGTTGAAGAATGGAGGATGACAAAAGTCCTCCAAGAGAGACGAGAAAATTGGGAAAAGTAGCAGCCTAGTAGATTTGGAAGATGAAGAGAAGGAATGCTCAAGAGAAGGTTATGTGTGGGGGATCAAGAAGAAGAAGAGTTACCAAGAAGATGACTTGGTGCAAGTGACAAGTATCTGACTTGTTACAAAGATAGAAGAGGCTTGTTGCATCTCAGAAGTGGAACATCACGATTCCAAAGAAGGAAGAAGAAGATATGATTATTGAGGGTTATCTTAAGGGTTTAGAGAGAAGTCACAATCCGAAGAAGGAGATTAGCAGAGATGCTAATGGAAGGCTAATCATGGAAAATCTTAGTGAGGTATCTGAATAGAGGTTGACAGAGTTAACTTATGAATATGGTTTTTTTGCAGCTCACGGTAAGAAAAGAGGAGCTCATGAAGGAAATAAGACTATGGCTACTGATGGTCATAGTAAAGGTTCAAACAGAATTCATAAAAGATCCAACGGGGAATGGGGATGAATTTGACAAAGAGTTAGCTAATATGAAAGTACAACTATAGGTGATGAGAGAATTTATACAAAGTTTTTTGGAAGACCAAAGATATGGGTGGATTCTTCAAAAGAAAAGACTCAAGTGGAATTGGTTGCAGAGTAGGCTAAGACAGAAGGAAAGTGTTTAGTTGAAGGAAGAACCCAGAAGAGTTGAGTTGCAGCATGGGATATGTTTTGGGGAAGAAGGTTACTTATGTGAACCTAAACAAGGACCTATTCTTGGGGAGAATAGTGATAATGATGAATATGTGGTACTAGTTAATGGTCTCATGAATCCTTTGGAGGATGAAAATAAGTTGAGGGAGATGATTTCTGAAACAACAGAAGAGGCTATGAGGCCTCATGATTTTGAAATTAATGATTGGTGTGTGTTTGCATGTTGTACAAGTTCAGAAAAAGACAGACAGTCATTTAGAATGGTCACACAAACAAAGAAGAAGATGACTAATTATGGTCATGCACGTTGCTAAGATACGAGAGATAAAAGGCAGTCATTTCATATTGTCATGAACCTAGAAAAGAGGGTTACCATCCATAATCATATGAGGAATCCAAAGAATAATTATATCCAAGTGAAGGAAGATGTTAAATTGAAAGGAATCTAGAGGACAAGTCAAAAGGAGTTTGAAAAATGAATTATTGAGATCAAGGAAAGGCTAAGTAAGATATAAAGGTTGATTCAAGAGGGTAATGAAGATGAGTATTATAGATGGATGATGATAAAAAGGAAGGTACAATGGAAGGAATTGCAGCAGAAGAAAATACAACAATATATTGCTTGGTGGAAGAATGAAGAGCTCAATAGATTTGAGCTTGAACTGAGGTTGATAAAGCAGGAAGAAGTCCATTCATGTGAACATGAAATAGGAATTTTCCCATACAAACTGGTGGAATTGATATAAAACTCAAGAAAATTGAACACTGTTGTGGTGGATTTTGCAATTTTGCAAGTATTGGACAGTCACTGAGGACTATTAATCTTGAAGACAGTAAGAATGAGGGACAACTGCTGATAGTTGTTGCAAAAAATAGGAATAATAAAGACTGCAGATTTCTTAGGAGAATTTCAAGTAAGATGGAAGACTTGTGCCACGAGTTAGATATTTTAGAGAAGAGATTGGAGGAACAAAAGATGTGTATTCAAGATGTAAAATTAGAGTTGAATGAAAATGAAGAAATTGTCTTGGGTGACAAACGTGAAAAAGGAGTTTTCAAGAATGTTAATCTACAGAGCAGACGGTGTGGAGCATTAGTGTTTGCTAATTTTAATAATTCACATGAAATTTTGTATGCCAATACAAGGCAGGATGAAATGAATTTGAAACAAGGAATTGTCATTGAAGATCAAGACGAAGTAAAGAAGAATGCAGCGTTGATGTCTCATAATGAAGATGGAGTTATGTTGTTACAGTATGGCATTGTTGAACATAATATTGTCTTGAGTGACAGTGAGGAAAATGAAGCTGTGAAATGTGATTTAAATCTTGAAGTGGTAAATAAAGCAGAAAAGTGGAAAATCTTAATCAACTCAGTATTATTGAGATAAAAGATGAAGTTAGAATGGAAGCAAACGACTATGATTGGCACTATGGTGAATAATTTTAAAGATGTGAAAGGGATGTTGAGTTGATGAAATATTTGCTAACGGAGCCTAAGTATGAAGGTAAGATTGTGGTGATAGAAGAGTGTCTCAAGTTTTGATTGAGACAGGAGTAGATATGATTTTATAGACCTATGGTATGCTTTCCTGGTATAGAGGAAAGAAAGAGTGAATATGATACTGAAGTCAAAGGTTTGAAGTTATTTCTTGGAAGAAACATTGAAATTCAAGAGCAGCAAATGAATATTACAGAGGGAGATGTCTTCAAGGACATTAAGGATGTAAGGCCAGTAGAATAAAGCAGTTAGCAGCCTAAAGGTGAATGTGCAGAGTTGGATAGAGACATTGATGAGTTGTGGAGCGTTATGCAGTGACGTTCAAAGAGAATAAACATAAGAAAAAAGAAGAAGGTCAGTTGTATATTGACTGACAAGAATATTACAAGTGAATGTAATGGCATATTACATCATAAAGTGTGGAAGTTGGGTAAGATGAGATTAGTAATGGAATGTGATGATAGTCAAGGTAATGGAGAGTTACAACACAAGGTTTGGAGTCCAAGCAGATGGACATTGGATGCATATGACCCGGAGGTCATAATTTTTCTATCTTGAGAGTTTGATGCACGAGCATCATGACAAAGCCAACAATGTGACAACATGTTGTGGATTGGAAAAGGGACAAACAGTCCTAAAGTTTGAAGAAATGGTTTATGAATGTTTTGTTATTAGCATAATATGTAGGCAAATTGATTTGTTGTCAATGTTGAGAGAAAATAGGAATAAGTGGCACTTTGATACTCCCCACGAGGAGATCAAGCCAGATAAGGTAGTTTGTTGCAAAATAGTAGGACACTGTTATTCTAAAAATATAAATCCTTTCATTCATGGAGGAGAGTTGGTTAGTTGTTAGATTTTTCTAGATTGTAATTGGAATTAAGGCAGATAGGAAGCTAGGAGAGACAGAGAGGGGGAGAGTGGAATTAGAAGGGAATCTCTCGATTTGTGTTTTTGAGAGCTTGTGAAGCTTTAATAAAACATGGTGAAATTTGTGTATGTTCATATCATAATTGTGTTTTCGCTAAATAGCTATAGTTCCAAGATCTTATTGGATTCTACATTTGTGTGAATAGTTTCTAATTTTATATGACGTAGATTAGTTGTTTGCATAGTATATTTTCTTATTTGACAGAAGGAACATCGAACCCACCTACAGGCTAGGCATCATAAGTTTGGTAATGGATATTCTTTTATTAAAGTTTTGACTGTTTAGAATTGTGAATTTCCTACGATACTGTCGAAGGATTTAATTTTACAGAGCAGGATCGAACAAAGATCAAGGGTTATTACTTCATTGATAATTTGTTCAAAACTCAATTGAAGGGTCTAGATTCCTCTTGTAGTATGTAGTAGAGGACCGACAATGGTGATTAAGTGATATACAACGTTCCAAGATCAAGGGTGTAACCCTCATTTTGTTGTAGGAAACGCATAATTGTTAATTACTTTAGAAGAGCCTGATAGAGAATCCATCGCTCCTGTGTTATCTCTCTATTGTAAGAAGAAAAGCACAGATCACTTACAGACTGAGCGTTGGTGTTTGGAAATGGAGCCTAAACTTTTGTAGAAACCGTTTTTTTACGAGAATCTGAAACAAAAACGCAATTTCTGTGAGTATTGTGCGTTCTTCCCTCGACTCATATTCAGATTTATTTGTGTGTCCTCCATCACAATGTAGCTTACAAGTGTACTTATATGGACACTTTTTCATACATAGTACCATATCAAGAAAAATTAGGTGTTTACTGTAAATATAGTGAAATTATAAAGCCTTTGGTCTTAGCTGGGTAAAGAAAACTATCACCATGAATTATGCATAGGATCTTATGAGTCATTCCACATCCATCATTTTGACCATAGGAAAGGGTATTTGTGATTTCAATACAAAGAAGTCAAATATATATATGATTTAAATATCCATCTAACATGAAATAAGTTTATATATATAAGTCAAGATGATAAATATATAATAGTTATATATGGGCAATAATATAATCTGAAGTGTAGCTTGCTAGCATCACGATCATCATCATCAAGATCATGGTTGTGATCCTCATCATGATATTTAAACTCGTCATCTTAATCAACCTCATCACTATCATCTTCTTCTTCATCGTCTTCTTCTCCTTTTCTCCTTTTCGACCTATACCTGAAGTAGGCTCAACATAATTTGGATCATCATGTATGGGATTATCAATTGTTGTGATATGAAAAAAAAATGAATGTAAATGTTAGTATCAATTTCATATCAGAGTGTATATTTCTATTATATTTATAATATTAATGTGTACTAAAGTAAAACAAAGCATAATACAATTGCAGCTAATATTTGCGAACGCTAATATGACTACAAAAGAAAGTGCAAAAAATAGGACTAAATGACAATTTTATAAAAAGATATAAACAAATTAACTAGTTTAAGAAGTATGAGATGCCAATAATAATATTGATCTTTTCTGTAAATTTGTGATTTTAAGATGAATATTAAAGTGATATATTTATACTAACTTCCAAAGATGGCTTGACACTTCAGCCATGAAGCTTTTTTACGCTCAACAATTCATGACAAGAAATGAAGGTATGATACAAGAAACTGAGTTAATTAAATTCTAATACATTTGGTTTTGTCATAAATAATGAATTCCAACAAAATAAATTAAATTACTCTTTCTTTTTCATAAAATTACAAATTGGTTCTTATTAAATAAATTATTCAATGTTTTCTGGTCTATTGTATATGAAATGCTTTTCTATATATCGTGTTGTTTTATATATTAAATGTTATAGTTTATAAGTTGTAAGTATTCGATATATTGATTATTAAATATATATGTATATATAATAAATTCTTTTTTATATTATGTTTTCTTATATATTGAATTTTATAAAGTAATATATAAATATATTAAATATTATTTATTATATATAATATAAAAATATGTTTGTTACTTTAATAATGGTGAACTCCATTTGAACTTCACTATAAAATTTGAATGCGAATAGATTTTAATTATTCTCAAATTTGAACCTTGTAACATAGCTTCCAACAAAAGAAAACAAGAAGTGTGAAACAGTACACCACCATAAAAATAGCTAATATGTTGAGTATATCTCCTAAGAACCTGAATGTACTCCTCAAGTAAATCTTCATATTTTTTGGCTTGGGTAATTGAGTACAAAACCTCCATATTTGGCTTGGGTTATCCTCCTTCCCATTATAGTGGTGATTATACATGCACACTTTGTCTAACTCAAGAGAGAATGGTGATATACTAGCACTAGGGTTCAATCCTCCCCAATATCATGTTATGTTTCATCTCAGGAAATAATAGGGTTGTCATGGCCATTAAATTTATTCGAACATGGCATTTCCCATATAGTATAACACAATATACCACATCTTTAAAGATGATGGGTGCTTAAATAAACGAAAAAATAAGCAGCTCTCAACACTCCAACGCTACTCCTGATGTCATCCTTTATTGATGTTAAACTTCCAATGAGCTCAAGAATTATGAGACTATTACTCCTATCAATACTTTGGGTCCTCAAAAAATTAGTAATTTTTTCTTCTTTAAGATCTCTCTCAGGATCATTATTTGCCACTTACCCAATGAATAACTTTACTACATCGTGTACTTTAAGCTTCGATGTCATCTTTTTTTTATGATGCCATCAAATCTATGGTATCGATATTTCTTCTGTGTGCACTCAAATTCCAAGGATACACACTCTAAATATGAAAACCATGATCAACCACACCAATTTCTAATTCAAATTATGGAAAATATTATAATTCTCACTCAAGCGAGGGTAGTGATATACCCCCACTAAGGTTGAACCCAGCATTGCCTCCCTACTCCCCCTCCTCCTGCATCTAAGGGTGTGATATATTTTGTCATGTTACCAAATGGGGCCATACTGGTTACTAACTTTACTTGGGCATGATGTTTTCAACATGATTTTCCACACCTTGAAATATGATAACTACTTAAAGACATGAAAATTAAGAGGCTGACAATAATCATAGATTCAATACCTTGCTATGAAAAATATGGTTGAGCCAATGTAGGGTGGTACTCAACCTTGGGAAAATGAATGTTGTGCATCACACAAGTAGTATGAGATATTTATAACTCAAAGGTATTGATGTCACTTAATTTGAACCAATAGTATGGTAGGCTAATCATTTTTTTGCAGTCTCAATGGTTCTAGAAAGGTATCAGTGCTATTTTATAGTTTCGTTGCCATTTGTAGTAGGATGAGCTTAGTATCTAAGGAAAATTAGTTGAAAGATGATAACTTTGGGTTTGAAGGAAAAAAACACTTGTCTGGTTGTAAACTACTCTGGATTTCAAATCATCATTATGAAAATATTTGTAAATATAAAATAAAATGTTTTTTCGATACAAATAGAAGGATATTGAATACATAATAACCAATACGATATAAACCTTAGGCATGAACAATTATATATATATATATATATATATATATATATATATATATATCCTTGAATTCCATACTACATAGAAGTGTTTAAGAACATTTTTTATATTATTATTGACTCGCATACCCATATAAGTCAAAGGCATGTTACTTTTCTCTTATTGCAAGGATTTGTTGCTTTTATAGGCACAGTCCCATCAGTTCTTTGTTATACAGTTTTGTAGTAGGGGTCACAACCATATCAGGATGTATTGTATCTCTAATATCTCAATGAGAAAAATCATTATCTCTCCAAATATGCAATCTTGGAAACTGGTGAACAGTCAAATAAATATTTTCATTAATTGGTATAAGGTTATACGAACCAAGTACTGGTCCCAATACTTTTGTTCTATGTAGTATATAATTGGGGACACAACCATCTAGGAATACATTATTTCTATATTTTAATCACAAAAGTCATCCTTCCTCTAAATATAGAAACTTTGACATTGATGAACACTATATATAATGATTCCATTGATTGTTAGAACCAAGTAGTAGTAAAGGAAGGTAAGGTCTAACCTATTATTTTCATTACATGCTTCAAATTACTCAATAAAGTGGTGAGCAAGGCTTCAAATTTAATTTTTGTCACTGAGTAGATCTGTTTTGTAATGTCCCTCTTGTAAACCCCTGAATGATCTATAAACTTTTGAATATTATTGTATTCATCTTCTGGTGAGGAGCCCAAGGCCAAGGCCCCACCAGTAAGACCTTGAAATTAATACAGCCTAAGTTCCAAGTCGGAGGTTTAGGCTGTAGACACACCTTAAACGACAGGGAAATTGAACGTATAAGGGCAACAGAGCATGGTTAGGGATTCCTAATTTACTACGAGAATTAGCCCAAAATAAGTACCCTAGCCTAGCCTTCTGTTGACTCTGTCACAAAGGGGATTCTTTTTTTATTATAAAGTTTAACAAGAGAAAAACCACCAAGGGTTTTTCGAAAGGAACTTCAGGTAGAAGCATATATAAAGTATATAGATATATATATATATATGTGGGGGTGGAGCATTATTATTATGCATGAATATATATAGAGAGAGTATTTATATATATATTAAAAAAGAGGAACCAGTGTATAATATTTACACAAAGAAGTTTACACACAAATCAAAGAGCAATGACTGCAATGCCTTATATACGTAATCGGAGATTATGTGGAAAAACAAATTATACATATAGAGAGAGATATATGTATATATTTTTGGCACATCATATATTTATTATTATATTTCTGTTGAGACTGGAAATAAGCCATGATGGTGGAAACCGTTTCTTAAACTGCGGCCAATAACCATGGAGACATTATGGTCTCCGCAGGGTTTAATTGACTGTCACCAAGAATGGAGGCGTTACCAGAAATTTCAGGACCATTAACTATGGAGACATTATGGTCTCCACAGGGTTTAATTGACTGTCGAACAACGATTGAGGGAGGAAGTTTTATAGGATGTTGAAGGTCATATCCTAGGGGGCACGCACTAGGAGCTAAGGGAAATCCCTCGCTCTGAATTTTTTGTCTGGTACGAATCCCCAAATAGTGTAGGGATCTCTGCGATTTGCTAGACGAAATTCTCTTGCTGATCCATGAAAATCTCTGCATGTTTGATGAGGAAAACAATATCTATGTGTCTTCTATGACCGAACGTTCTGTAATGGCAGAATTTTCATCTCCGTCTTAAGGAGTTGGTTGAACATTACCCACATTTCTTACAAGCCTACTCCTTACTGGCTGCCCCAATTGTGTGAAGAAATCACTACACTCGTCCCCTATTGCAGACAAACTGGCGTAAATCATAATGGTGGGAATGGATCCCACGTTCTCTGATCCACTATCACAAAGATTTAGTGATTGGGTTGTGGCCTAGTGTTACAGAATTAAGAGATCCTTTATATGCCTATGTTTTCCTCCTCTTCAATTCGGTTTGAATCCGATCTGGTATGTTTCATTTCCAGATATGCTTAATGCGTTGTTGAGTTCTAATCTAAGTAATCTCCTTTTATAAATTACTTTTCAGTGAGTTGGGTCCGACCTAGAAGTGGACCTATTTGTTTGAGTATATTAATGGAATAGATTTTCCTAGGTTTAGATCCATACCTGATTGGACATTGGACTACGCCTAGATCACTAGGTATTGAAGATATCGTCTGTGGTTTTGACCCATGCTAAATGCAATTTGGGTTATGAAATTAAAATTATTGTTATTATTACCTTACAGTGAGTTGGATCTGATCTAGAAAGGATATTTTATTTTGGATGTGTTGTGTCCTATTACAATGGGATAGATTCGACTGCTTCTTAGATCCATAAACTTATCATATCCATGAATGTTGATTGCATATTTTTTTATCGATAATTATTGGCTCGCTTTTGGTTGTGTTTTTTTTTCCAGATCCATAGTCTATTGGATCATCGACTACGTTTTAGAACTATAGGTATGAAAGTTATTTTCATTTTATTTATATCCAGCACTGTTGGATCATTTGAATGTGTAGTGATACTTTTGTCAGGTTCCTTAAAACTGTCCCTTTTACCCAGCACCGATACAGTCATTGCTTAATGGTGTTGGCCCTATCTGGCTTTCATTTGTATCTTGCGTTAGGAACTTCATTTCGGGATGTATGTTTCTATGGAAGATGGATAAAAAAATTTACACTTGATAAAAAGAATTACTTACAATTATTAAGTAATTCCCTTTATTTTCCAATAACCAAGCTTGAACCTCTCAAGCTGATCAAAGGTTGTGCTCCCATAATACCATTAAGGATTTTTGAGGATTTTGAAGGTTTGACGGGAAACCACATTTTAAATGCATTCATGCTTCATGTGGGCACTTGGATTTATTGAGGAAAAGCCATACATGCAGGACATGGTCAATTGAAGGTTTGACGGGAAACCACACCTTTTTGTTTAGGACTGAATGAATACTTTTTAAGCTCCCATGACCTGTTATAACCTTAGTTTCTCGCTGCAGTGTTAACCTTTATCACTATGAATCTTTACATAACCAGAGTGTGGTTGGGTGTTTGAAACTTTAGTCTTGACTTACTAGCCCTTACACGGAAAGGAAATGTGAAGTGTTTTCCTTTAAAGTTAAAGGCCTTGCAGCAAGGCTATTTGGTATTGTTATCTATATGAGCTATATGTTGAAAAGCTGCAGTATTGGAACTGCTTATTGTAACCTTGTTTGATTCCTTAATAAAAATATAAAAATATGGACGGTTTGGTCTGGACTATCTTTGGTGGACGTAACCTCAAGGTTGGGGTGAACCACATGAATTCGGCTGTCTCATTTGTATTACTCTGTTGTGCTGATTTATTTCTTTTTTTTACATGATGATGATGTTATATAATGGCTTATAAATCATGGATAAGGTCACTAAACATGATTTTTGCAGACACCTAATCCAAAAACTCATTACTTCAAGCATTAAGATACAATCGGTATTTTACATATGGTATCAGAGCGAGAATTGAAATGCTCGGGCCTTTTGGGATTAAAATGCTTCTGCATGTTCTCATTTTAAACTAACAATTGAGTGTTGCCCTGTGATATAGAAAATCAAGTTCGGCCAATCTAGTTACCTTAGGATGTACCCAATGCACATATTTATTGACCTTGTAGTTGTGCAGGAGAAGGAGGAACCTCTTCTCAGATCACAAAATATTATCATTGTTTTTTTCACTTCTGCGCTAAGTCAATGAGGTAAAAATGGAGTGATTAATGTTAAGGGGTATCTAAAATCTAGAATTATATCATCAGGCATATGAATCTATTATGCAATTTGAGATTTTTGCATACTGACTTTTGTGATAGCAACTCAGACACCTCTTCTAAGCTGACTGTTTATGGTGCACAGATCTGAAGTTTTAATTGGCTTTGGCTTTCTATTTTCAATTGGAGGAAACCATAATAATGTTCTACAACTTAAAAGGGATCATCTTAAAAGGCTTAGCATAGCTTCCAAAAGAGTTTTCATAAGTTTGTTAACCGGATCTTGACCGGAATCCTAATAGCTTGGGCGATCATTTATGGTATGTTGTTAGTTCCATAAACAAAGCATAGTATTTCCTCATTCCTCCAAATTCATAGCTATAGGAAACAAAGTACTGAAGCATACTCTTGGTGAAAACTAGTTAGAGAATTTTCGTAAATTAATACTTTACTTGTTTCAATGTCAATATTTGCATATGTATTGAATGACTAATAGCTAGAAATCGGTGCCTTTTTCTTATCCAATTCCCATACTCAAAAAATTCAGGCTGCCTGGAATTATTTTATTCAATCGCAGATTGTCAAGTTTGACTGGTATCTCAATCTTTCCATGCTACATGTATAAGCATTATTCCTTATTCAAATAAGGAATAATGCTATCACCATAGAGATCAGAACTCTACCCCATTGAACTAATATATACAGCTGCAATAATTTGTTTCTGCAGATCCCTTTCAAGCAAAACCCTTTTGTACAGTTGTATATTCACTAGCTTCCCATAATCGTCTTAAAATCAATTTGGAGGAATCAGATTCTTATCACAGTTTGAAGGTCCATTTGAAGTTCGTCCTCTCATTAAATTTTTTTTTTAAATTGATATTGAAAACGATATAAGCATATTCTATTGATTTAGCAAGAGATTAGTTGTTGGGTAGGGGACTTTTCTAATATCTTGAAGGAATTAATATAGATATGAGGCTTGTATGTGACTTCTGCATTTGTTGCAAAGAGCTAAGAGCATGATCAAAACTCGATGGTCATAAAAGGTAGCCTTTAAAAAAAAAAAAAAAAGATATTGATTTATATTCAGGCCTTGGAGATTTTAGACTTAGAAATGATCATTTAAGAGTTATTACGTGATATACTGGATAGAGAATAACTTTTCATCACTGTTATGCTTCCCGATATCAAGGTATTCTTCTGAATCAGGGCCTTGTTACACCATAGTAAAATCATGTTTCACTTACATATATTTATTCTTCTTTAGCCATGTCTCTGATCATCAATTTCGAGCAATTTTTGATAGTCTCATCATCTCCCATCAGAGCAATAGATTGACTATCAATATTGATATAGTTTGGCAGTATGTCAATTGCTAGTATATATCCAAAAAAAAATTATGACTGTATTTAGGGTTTTTGTTATTGGTTTCATTTAATGGGAGGGTTGTTGTGCATTTAAATTTTCTTCTCTCCGGTTTGAAGGCAAGTGATTGTTAAAATTTCCTGCAGTGATTCAGTATATTCATATACATCTAACCCCTATGAGATCTGAGATAGTATACCGTGAAAGGTATTGGACTCCTAAACTGTTTCCTAAATATAAGATTTCAGGCAATTTTAGTTTCAGGTCTATATTTGGGTTAGTAGGTATGTAATTCTACCTACTTTTATCAAGGTTTCGGATCTAGACTATGTAGTTTGTAATAAGTCCAAGACACACAGTAAAAATC
>LPNX010885810.1:0-37167 GCA_001517045.1 Pseudotsuga menziesii
CATAAGTACATCATTGTCGCCGTCGATTATTTCACCAAATGGGCGGAAGCCATGCCCACCTTCAATTGTAAAGCTGACACAGCTACCCGTTTCTTCTTCAACCATGTTATCACTAGATTCGGAATCCCTAAACAATTGGTATCTGACCATGGATCACATTTTGAAGATTGTGTGTGGCGCGAGTTATCCACCCTCCTCAATTTCGAACACCAATTTTCCTCGGCTTACTACCCCCAAGGGAACGGCCAAGTAGAAGCAGTTAACAAAATCCTAAAAACCATACTCCAACGCACAGTTGATCGGCATAAGTCCAATTGGCACCATATGTTATTTCCTGCTTTATGGGCTTACCGTACATCCACCAAGACCGCCACTGGTTTTACCCCATTTCATTTAGTTCACGGTGTAGAGTCTGTCCTCCCCATTGAGTGTCAGATACCTGCCTTGCACATCGCTGTTGAGCTTCTCCCCGATACCTCCCCCCTTGAGCAACGTCTGCTATCCCTCGAGCAAGCCGATGAAGATCGTCGTGCCACTCTCCAGAATATCGAAGCTGCCAAAACATGCTCCAAAGCTCATTACGACAAACATGTTCACCCTTGAACTTTCCATGAAGGGGACCTCGTCCTCGCCTATGACCAAGCCCACGACAAAACTGGTAAAGGAAAATTCGAGTCCATGTGGCAAGGCCCTTACATTGTGCAAACTTGCCTTGGCAAGGGGGCATACATTTTAGCAGACTTTGAAGGACGACCCTTCTCCAACCCCCGGAATGGGTTGTATCTGAAACGTTTCTACCCATAACCGAAACTGCGACCTCATTGGTCCGCATTTGCACAGTTTGCTCTCTTTTTGTTTTTCACCGTTTTTTACCACAATCTCACATTTATTGCATTTTTGCATGCCCACAGATGGATCCTCTTCCACCTTGTTACATCGGCTTCGCTGATGGTGCCAGCTGCTGGTCTCCCAACCTAGCTTCCGCAGCATGGGTCTTATACTCCCCTTCCAACGAACGCATCCACCTTGACGGAATATAGTCCGTCGACCTTTTCTTGTTTTGGCCATTCTGAACCCATCCGGAATCCGTTTTCCGAACCGTTTCCACCGTTGGAACCAGCACGACTAGCTCATCCTCATGGTCACCTCGTTGTATCTTTTTGACTACATCATTTTTCACCCATTTTTTAGACACTCATAGTCGCCTCGGTTAGCGCGCCACATCGGCCGCAGTATGATCATTCCACACTTTTTACATGAGCCATTCACTCCTGTCATACTGCAACGGTCTCGTTATTTTTCCACCATCCATCCACCCGGCAAGGAGATCCACCAGTGTTCCCCCCCGCCCTCAGCTCTGATCATCATAAATGTCCCCTAATTGAACACTTCCTCCTTGCCTGACCATTCCAAATACAGAGTCTTCTTAATTGCTTTCAGACTCCTTAAAATTGAAAGCAACCGCGAGCATGAACTGTCATGGGCTCGCAAAATCCACATGACAGTACCATTCCACCAAATACAGAGTCTTCTTATTTGCTTTCAGACTCCTTAAAATTGAAAGCAACCACGAGCATTAACTGTCATGGGCTCGCAAAATCCACATGACAGTGCCACTTCATTCAGTACAGGGTCTTCTTATTTGCTTTCAGACTCCTTAAATATGAAAGCAACCACGAGCATGAACTGTCATGGGCTCGCAAAATCTACATGACAATACCATTTCATTCCATCAGATTCTTCTTATTTGCTTTCAGACTCCTTAAAATTGAAAGCAACCACGAGCATGAACTGTCATGGGCTCGCAAAATCCACATGACAGTACCATTCCATCACTACAGAGTCTTCTTATTTGCTTTCAGACTCCGTAAAATTGAAAGCAACCACGACCATGAACTGTCCTGGGCTCGGAAAATACACACGACAGTAGCCTTTTTATATATCCACACTTCTTCTCGTTCCATAGCCCATGAAGAAGTCCCCCCCACCGCTTGGCACTATGATCAATCCTCTCGGCAGCACCTCCAATTAGGTCGCCTTTGTTCAGAGTATTCTGCAGTCTCCTACCATGTTCCCACAGCTTGAGTCTCCCTCAGCCCAGTGAATTGCCCAGATCCCTTACAGCTATGATCCCTTTACCACCAATCAGTTTCATGTGCTGCCCGATCATCCCCGCCATCATACTCTGAACAAAGGAAGTTTGAGTCCACCCACTCTACTTGCCCAGTTAGTCCCACCAGTTTATCACTTTTCCCATCAGTACTATCACAGTTCGGTTTTGCACCTCGCGCTCCGGTCAAGGAAACATCATTGCCTTGATAGTTGCAGGTCTCCCTCTGTCGACGACAACCCCTCTATTCCAGAGGATAGAACTAGAGGTCCCTGCGTCTTGGACCCATCACCATCTGTGGTGAGTGCCTACGGACCATTTTGAAAGGAGTCATCATTGCCTCTCCGAATGGTTGTTTCTCACATGCTCGACTTCAGTACCTTATTCGCATCGTTGAGAATCGCGCAGGATTTATATCACTTCCGTTGTTTGTCGAAGACCCCGGATTTCCCCCGACTCTAGCACATTGGTGAGTCACTTCGGAACACCCAGTTATATGTTCCCGTGGATGTCCGGGCTGCGTTGGCAATTGTATTCGGAAGCCATCCCATTCTATGCTTCCTTGAGTACCCAGTTCAGTTCCAGTTCAGTGTACCATTGTGAGCATGACCCTGGTCACTCTGATCCAGCAGCTCACCAGTTCCTTTGGTACCACATTCAGTAGCACTGCTGTCATTCCAGTGCTTCAGTTGTTCCGCTCATACATAGTCAGCTCAGCAGTATGTTCCAGATTTGTGTCCCCTCTGGACACTTATGATATATACAGCAGTTCCTATGTATCCTACAGGTCCCTCTTTTCGGGGCTCACAGTTATTTTCATGTATCTTGATACGAGCATGGGTATGCCCGCCTCATCTATCTATTGAGATCTTTTCTCATCCAGTATTTGAGGACCATTTATATTGTTCTGCTATATCTTGATACGAGCATGGGAATGCCCGCCTCGTCCATATTATCAGATGATCCCTCATCCATTATTGAGGTTATGTACTTTTCAGTCCTTGCAGGTGGTTCGAGATCGGTGTCCCGGACTTCAGTTGCTTCCTTCTCTTCTCCACACCCCAACACAAACCAAATATGACTCATGATGTCCATCGGCCATACGATGAGCTCCTGCCCTCGCACATCAGGGGGCAATCTGTTAACACCCAAAAATGGTTAACTACCTCATCTACCCCACTACATGGCTCATTTGTCCATTTGCCTACCATATTTCCCTGAAAATCCCATTAAAAAGTCTCCAAAAGGACTAAAATGCCTCTAAAAGGCCATAAAACCATCTAAAAAGGCTCCAAAAGGCCTAAAATGCCTTCAAAAGGCCAAAAAACCCCTTTTTCCTCCAAAAATAACCAAAATTCCTCTAAAAATAGCAAAAATCCCCAAAAGGGAAGAAAAGGAATAAAAATAATGAGGAAAAAGGAGGAAAACCCTAAAACAGCAAAAACCCTAAACAAGCTGCCCTAAACCACATGGTTTCCAAAAACCATGGGCCAGCACTCCATCACTAAAAAACTATAAATAAGTGATGGAGACCCATTATTCCATATCCACAGTCATAAGCATCCTGCCTCTGCCGAAATTATTCTCGAAACCCTAGCTTACCACCAAGCTACTTTCACCATTGAGAACTCTTTTTGTCCCATTTCCACCACCGGAGAAGGAAAAGAAGCAGCTTGGAGCTCGAAGCCACCGACATCGGACCAGCGCAACGGACTCCACCAACCTCCTCATCGGAGGTAATATCAATAAAATCACCATTATACATTTCTTTATTGTTTTTACTTCATGTCATTTACTTTTTACTGCTTTAGCTTAGTCTTTGTTTCAGTTTCTTTTTGTTTACATTATTGAACTGCTATTAAGGATTCCAGATTCCTTAGTAGGTGCTCATCAGCACAAGCTAGGGTGAAAACCCTAGCTACACAAATGAGCCTTCAGGTTCGAAGAGAAGCAAGAATAATGGCAAAGGAAAGACACTATGTTCTTACTGTGGAAGGGACTTTCGTCTAGAAAACACTTGTATGAGAAGAACAATTGATGAGATGTCTCTTCTTCTGAAGAAACATGACATTACTATATCTGCTAGCGTAAGGAAGGCTGATCATAGAGAAGAAACTGAAGAACATGAAGAGACATGCCATGCACTGAAGGATAGCTTCTCAACAACACATTCCTTCCTCATTGATTCTGGAGCATCCAATCATATGGTTGCATCCAGAGAATCATTCTCTTCCTTGCATTATTTTGATGGTACTAGTATTCAGATGGGAAATAGCAGTAAATTTCAAGCCAAAGGGAAGGGCTCTATCAAGCTTGAACATGGAAAGTTCAAATATGTGCTTTATGTTCCCTCCCTAGCTGCAAACCTGTTATCTCTATACCAGATGACTCATACTGGCTCTCCAAAGCGAGTCATATTTGGTCCAGACTCAGTGGAGATCATAGACATCTCTACTAGGAACATCATAGCGGAGGGTGTTGCAAATCATGCCTCCAAGGAATATGAGTTCTCACACTTCATCCCATTTTCAGAACCAGTGCACTCTCAGCAGCCACTAGCAAGGAAAGGTAAAATCATTTCATCTACTTCTTTTGTAGTTTCCACTAGTATTGCAGATCCAGTTGTATTAGTTTATGAGATTGAGATTCAGGGTGATTCAGATCCAGATCCAGTCCCTCCTTCCAAACGGGAAGCTAGGAAGATGACTGGAAATCCATCTGACACTCAGAAGGGAAAGGCCCTTGCGTTATGTCATGCAATCTTACCTCCTTCAGATAGATGCAATAGACTCCCTGTAACATGCTACATGGAAAGGGATCAGTCTCACTACATTAAGAAGAATAGATTTGATCATACACATGTTCATCCAGCAAGAGGCAAAGGTTACATTCCTCATTCCTTCCATCATCATTTTGGGAGAATATGGAGAAGTCTACATGCCATGCCCCAAGATACCTATGCACAGAACATCATGCATGCTGCTCAGCTACATCACAAAGATTGCATCAACACATTTTCAAGTTTTTCAAACTTGAATCCTGATTCTATATGCTTAGTTAGAGGGGGGGATTTTTTCCCATGTGGTTTTCTCCCCATCTCCTTGTATTGATTAGTTACTTGAATTTACTTGTTGTAATGGGTGACCTATGGTCTTAGTTACCAGGGCCCACAAATTGTCCAAGTTAGCATTCAGAGGGGGTGTTAGGATTATTAATCCTCCCTTTTCCAATTTGGTCATTATGTCCAAATCAAGAGTCATGTCTAAATCGGGAGTCCTTTCAGTCTATTTTTAGTCACTAGCACCATTAGGTCCACTTGGCCTAATTGGGGCACATGCACTAGTTACTAAAGTGTGGGGAACACTAATTGAGGCAAACTTCCACTGATTGCACTAGCATGCATCAGTTTAGTATCCTCCTAAATCAATCCCAACAAATTAGGAGCCACTGGGAGTGCCGATACCAACCTCCATCAATTGAGTTCAGTTGGTGACTAGTCAAGCTCAGTTATGAGTCAGTTACTTTCAGTTCTAGTTCCCTACACTCAGTTCTATTTAGTTAGCGCTAGGATTGCATGGATGCATGTAGGTGAGGCGCATTTACTCACCTACCTCAGTCAGTTAGACTAGTCAACACTGAATTAGACACTTGAGTTTGGATTTTGAACTCCGATGAACTTCGATAATGATTTAGACAAGGTCAGTTAACCATTCAGTCAAGTAGAGTCTAATCAATTTGAATTTCCTCACATGGATTCAAATTGCATGTGTTATTTAGCCATTGTACTTCATTGTAATTAATTATCTAATTACTTTTGATTAATGAAATCATTCACAGTTGCAAGCCATTTTTGCACTATTTTGATTCTTCAATTACTAAGTAAATTGTGTGATCTATTTTGTGAGTTGTGTGTTGATCCATAGAACTATGTGCTCAATTTAATAATCTGACCCCCCCCCCCTCACGTCACTCTCAATTCCCCATAACCCAAAAAAATCTATGTATAAAAATATAATTTATTCATTTGTTTTTTGACATAGTATTTAAGAAGCAATATCTCTTATAGCATATTCCAAAATACAAGAAAATGACAAAAAACTTAAAATACCTCATATAGAGAGTAGAGCATATATATTAAGGCATGCCTCATACAACTCAATGGACTTCATCATATTCTTCATCCAAGTCGTCATATATATCATATGATCCATATTCAACATTGTAAGGATTGGCCATATCATCATCGTTGTCGATGTCAGTTTCGACATAATGTCATCATTGATATTGTCTTCATGGACATTTTCTGCTGCATCATCTGATTCAACTAATTATTTGTCATCTTCCTATGGAACATGATGCTCTGACTCATGTTGATCATCCTCAACATCATCTTCTTCTTCAAGACCCTCTTCATTATCTTCCTCCACATTATACTTTACCGACCTTCTCCTTAGATCATGTCTAACAGCAAATGACCAACCCCCTCTACCTAGAACCTCAGAGTAAAATACTTGTTCATATTGGATTGGAAGAACATAGGGCTTCATTCTTGAATAAAATGACCTTTTATTAACCATGGTAATCCATTATCATGTTCAATAATAGTTCTATCGAGATCACGTTGATTCAATTGTAACCTATACCATTTGACAATGAACAAAACTAATTTCAAGGAGTTAAAATCTCATTGAATAATGTCTTCCAAATACCCATAGTATCAATTTTCTGAGAGTTCTATATGTCTATCACTTCTAGAGGAAACATTGGTCACCTCAAAGACTACAGTTATCCAAAAATCAAAATTTTTCCTTGTTTCATCCAAATTTTTGATGCAAAATTTACAACCATTGCACCACATAGTTGTTGAAATATTGTAACTTCGAAGAGTATTCTAAATGTATTTTATTGATGTACCCGAAGGGAGATGTCGTATTCCTCCGTCGGGATGTTACTATTGTATTCGGTCATCATAGAGTCATGAGGTATAACCTCCATTGTAAGTAGGGTCAATAGTACCCTAATGAATATAATATAATATTGTTTTGAGTCTTCCTAGGTGAAGTCGTCCAAGTCAGTTTAGTGGGGTTGACTTGTTAGGTTAAAAGTCAAGTGACAGAGAGAGTACAAATAGAGGATTTGTGTTCCTCATTTGAACACACACACTCACTTGAGTATAGCACATAGGAGAAAGAGAGAGAGACATACCAGCAAGGAGGAGGATCACCTATTTTGGGGTTTTATATTATACATCTATATAGAGGAATTTTTGTTGGGTTTTCTTCCCCTTGAGGGTTTCCCAGGATAAATTTGTGTCTATCTTGTGATTGTGTTTCTTTCAGTGATTTTGCATATGCTACTATTTTGAATTTGGATTAAACACTAATGATATATAGCTAAGCATATGAAATATTAACATGCTATCAGAGCTATCCTAAATAGAACAACTTTCACAAGGTGAAACTCTCTCTCCTCTCCCTCCGACAAGAAATTAGGGTTTTTGAAAAATTGGTATTTTGAATATATGACTGCATAAAAAGTTGTGCCTCCCTATAGTGCATCTATTGAGCCCTAGATCGAATTTTTTGAGTGGGTGAATCTCCGAGAAATCCAAAC
The DNA here is from genome assembly GCA_001517045.1 of Pseudotsuga menziesii. Taxonomy (NCBI): domain Eukaryota; kingdom Viridiplantae; phylum Streptophyta; class Pinopsida; order Pinales; family Pinaceae; genus Pseudotsuga; species Pseudotsuga menziesii. The sequence continues at coordinate 7,724 of LPNX010885810.1, forward strand.
CCTAGTTTGGCCTTGAACCAGAAAACTACGAAAAACTAGAACTAGAAAACTGCAGAAACTGAAACCTCGCAAGCAAGTTTTGAAGGGTGGACCAAGCAACTCACCTCAATCAAGTGCATCTCCTGGTAAGGTCAGTTTTTCATTTTGAGAAATTTCATTTTTAGTGACCTCCTGGATAAGATGGCCCCAAGCACTAAGCTTGAGGACAAGTTGGTAGGCATAGAAAAATTATGAGAATGGAAGTATAGGGTTGGTATCATTAGTAGAGAGAATGATCTTGACAAATCCATCAAATATGAAGTTGTAGAACCGAAAGAATATGAAGCTAAGGAGAAGCACCAGATAGACCTAATCAAGGCAATGAGGATCATTGTTGATTCTATCAAAGATCACTTCATCCCTCAAGTTTCATCTAAAGAGACACCAAAGAAAATGTATGATTCCCTTTCCATAAATAACATCAACAGAAATATGAATTTGAGAGCTCAACTGAAGGGTAGTAAGATCAGTAAAGGAGAATCCATTCAAGATTACTTCACAAGGGTCTCCCAGTTCAAGGAACAACTAGATTCCATTGGAGACTCCCTTGATGAAGATGAACTAGTTATGACTGCTCTCAATGGTCTCACTGGGCCTTGGGATTCATTCATACAGATTATTTGTGCCAGAAAAGAAAGTTTGAAGTTTGACATTGTATGGGAAGATTTCATCCAAGAGGAAGCTAGAGTAGCTAATAGAGAAGCTCTACTTAAAGAAGATGGTCAAGATCTATCTACCCATACCAGAGGAAGAAGAAAATCAAACTTCAAGAAGGATAGTCACACGGAGTATAGAACTCCAAATTAGTTTCAAAGGAAAAGAGAAAAAAGTCAGAAGAAAGGCTACTCCAAGTATCAATGTTATAATTGTCATAAGATAGGACACCTTGCCAAAGAGTGACCATTGAAGAAGAACAACAACAAAATACATCATGATCATCTAGTTGAATATGAGGATGAAGAAGAAGAAGAAATACCTCAAAACAGACAATCAAAAGAAGAAGATGTAGAAGAATATGTATTATTCATTTACACTCTATGGGTCTGTAATACCCGGAGAAGATACATGGCTTATTGATAGTGTTTCTTCAAAGCACATGATAGGGAAGAAGCAAAATCTGTTAAGACTTAAAGAGAAGAACTCTCCTCAGAAAGTATCATTAGGATATGACTATCAATATCCCATCAAAGGCATTGGTAAATCAAGCTACGAGCTTGACTCTAGAACCTCCATGAAGATGAAGGAAGTACTATATGTACCAGAATTGAAAAAGTACTTTCCATCTCAGCATTAGATAAGAACGTATATAGAGTTTCTTTTGTAGATGGACAAGTACTCATGTGAACCAAAGGAAATACAATTGAATATGTTGTGGTCATTGGTGGAGAATAAGGAGTATTGTACAAACTCAAGGGATATCCAAAAACAATCATTGTCCATGAGATCACTCAATCAAGTGAACTATGGCATAGAAGGCTTGCTCGCATCAACTACAAAGCATTATCCTATGTGAGTAAGGTGGTAACAAGTTTACCATATTTGAAGATCGATCATGAAGGTACTTGCAAAGGATGTGCAAAAGGAAAGAACATCAAGAATCCATTTCCGAACAATGAAACAAAGACTAAAGGTATGTTGGAATTAATTCATTCTGATGTATTTGGTCTTATTCCCTCCACATATTTAAGTGGATATGAATATACTGTTACATTTATTGATGACTATTCAATAAATACATGGATATAATTCTTGAATACAAATAGTGAAGTGTTCGGGAAATTAAAGGAATTCAAAGCCTTGATAGAGAACCATTCAGAAAAAGAATCAAGACACTCAGAACAGATAATGGTGGAGAATATACTTCAAAAGAATTTGAAGCCTTATGCAAAGAAGCTAGAATCAAGAGGGAATTAACCACTCCCTACAATCCCCAACTGAATGGTGTTGCAGAAAGAAAGAATAGAACTATTATGGAAGCAGTGAAGACAATGATTCATGATCAAGACCTTCCCATACATCTATGGGCTAAAGCAACAAGAACAATTGTGTATGTGCAGAATAGATTATTTCATAGTGCCCTTGAGTTCAAGACTCCTGAATAAATGTATACAGGAAATAAACTTGAAGTGATTCATCTCAATATATTTGGTTGTCCAGTATATGTTCACATACCAAAAGAAAAGAGAACCAAGTTGGATCCTTCCAGAAAGAAGGGATTATTTGTTGTATACTCTGAAGTCTCCAAATCCTTTAGGATATACATTTCAGGATTCCATCATATAGAGATTAGTAGGGATGTAACATTTGAGGAAGAAACAACTCTTAAGAAATCCATAAGGTGTCATCTTGAAGAAGTAAATGAAGAGTAAGTACCTCCCAAAAAGGTAGAAGTTGAACCCTCTCCTGAAATAGTAGCATCAGAAGATCATGATATGCTAGAACCTTAGGAACCCCCTACTATGGATATATCTTAAAAGAGAAAACCTTCTTGGGTAATGGAAATCATATAAGAAGCAGAGAAGTATGGAGCTATAGAAGGCTCCACAAGAACAAGAAAGAGATCAAATCCATTCTCCAACTATGTAGATTTGATGTGTGATATTGTAGATCAAGAACCTACCAGTTACGAGGAAGTTGTATAGAAGAAAGAATGGGTAGAAGAAATTACGGAAGAATACCAGTCAATAATGAAGAATGATGTTTGGGATATAGTACCCATACCAGAAAGAAAGAGTGTGGTATATTCCAAGTGGATATACAAGATAAAACATGTTGTTGATGGAAGTATCGAAAAATACACGGCAAGATTTGTGTCTAGAGGATTCTCTCAAAAAGAGGTAATTGATTATGAAGAGACATTTGTGCCAGTAGCAAGGTACACTTCCATCAAAACCATCACGGCACTGTCTTCCATGATGAAGTGGAATCTACAGAAGATGGATGTAAAGACAACCTTCCCGAATGGTGTGATTGAGGAAGAACAATACATCGAACAACTACAAGGATTTGAAGTCGAAGACATAGTGACTCATGTATGTAAGTTGAAGAAGGCTTTGTATGGACTGAAACAAGATCCTAGAGCTTGGTATGGAAGAATAAATATCTTCTTGAAAACTTGGTCTTTACCAAAAGTAAGTTGATCCTAACCTTTACCTTAAGGTTATGGATGATGAATCTGTCATATTATTACTATATGTGGATGATCTATTTCTGACAGGAAATGAGAAACAAATTGGAGAAATCAAGAAGAAGCTAGCTGAATAATTCAAGATGAAATATGTTGGATACATGCACTATTTTTCTCGGGATGGAAGTGTGGTAGATCCCAGAAGGAATCTTTCTGAACCAGGGAAAGTATGTAGTGGAAATATTAAAAATATTTGATATGTTGGATTGTAAATCCATGGCCACACCCATGGATACCAACCTGAAGTTGTTATCAAATGAATCATCAGAGTTAGTGGATGTGACTCAGTAAAGATAGATTATTGGGTCGTTAATGTATCTGACAAATAGTAGGCCAGATATATGCTTTGTTATGAACACCCTGAGTTAGTTTCTAGTTAAACCTAGACGTGTTCACCTGATAGGTGCAAAGCATGTGATGAGGTACCTAAAAGGTATGATAGACTTTGGACTATACTATTATAGAGACCATGACTACAAATTGTATGGATATACGGGTTCAGATTGGGCAGGAAGTGTCGCAGACAGAAAGAGAACCTCAGGTGGATGTTATTGTCTGGAATCTGTCATGATCTCATGGTTTAGAAAGAAGCAGTCCAGTGTTTCTCTCAGCCCGGCTGAAGCAGATTACATATAAGAATCTTGCTCCGCTAGTTGTGAATCCATATGGCTTCGGAAGCTGATGCCAAGTATATTTGAAATGGAGTTAGATACCACAATGATTCTATGTGACAACCAGAGTTGTATAAAGATGATAGAGAATCATGTGTTCCTTGATAAATAAAAGCACATAGAAATTTGATATTTTTACATAAAGGATATGGTACAGAAGAGACATATAAAACTCTAGTATGTGAGTACCGATGAGCAATTTTTTGATGTGTTGACCAAGCCTCTATCTCGATTAAAGTTTGAATACTTCCGTGACAATCTTGGCTTAGTCTGAAAAAAATTTCCTTTTAAGGAGGAATGATGATGTTGATGTTACATACCTTCCTTTCAAGAAGGAACGATGATGATACAAACCCTCCTCGAAAAGGGGGAGCAGGCCAATGATACGATCCTCCCTAGAAAGGGGGATTGATGATGATAGTGTCATTGATGATGGGATGGTAGTGATGTTACAGTATAAAAGAGGCCAAGTGCTCATGTAGATACTGATGTTCCTACATTCACTTGTAGATGTCGTAGAAAATAACACTTGCTTGGGAGTGGTCCTAGCTTTAACAAGATGAGGATGGTCTACGATGGCTCCTGCACTCAGTTGCAGATGACTCCTGCATTCAGTTGCGGAAGAGATCTGCATTCAATTGTATATGATACTCTCGCATGTAGAGTGTTCCTACATTCACTTGTAGATGTTGTAGAAAATAACACTCACTTGGGAGTATTCCTAGATTTAAGAAGTTGAGGATGGTCTTTGATCCTACACTCAGTTGCAGATGACATGTCCTGCATTCAGTTGCGGATGAGATCTGCATTCAGTTGCAGATGAGATCTGAATTCAATTGCATATGATACTCTTGCATGAGTATTGTTTCTACATTCACGTGTAGATGTCGTAGAAAATAACACTCGCTTGGGAGTGGTCCTAGCTCTAACAGGTTGAGGATGGTCTATGATGAGTCTTGCATTCAGTTTTGGATGATAGGTCATCCATTCATTTGCAGATGAGATCTACATTCAGTTGTAGATGATGTGGTCCTGCATTCATTTGCGGACAATCCAGTTGGTCAATGGTATGGACCCTCTTGTTGATATTTCATATTCTAGACTAGATGTCATTAGTGTTGAATCCAAATTCACAACAGTAGCATATGCAAAATAATTGAAAGAAACACAATCACAAGATAGACACAGTATTTATCATGGGAAACCCTCAAGGGGAAGAAAACCTAACAAAACTTCCTCTATATAAGATGTATAAGATAAAACCCCAAAACAGGTATTCTCCTCCTTGTTGATCTGTCTGTCTCTCTCTCATATGTGCTACTCAAGTGAGTGAGTTTGTGTTCAAATAAGAAGCACATCTCTTCTATTTATACGCATTGAACCAACTGAATTTTACCCTAACCTAAGCAACCCCACTAAACTGTCTGGGCCGACTTCACCTAGGAAGACTCAAAACAATATTTTATATTATTCGTTAGGGTACTAATGACCCGAATTACAAAGGAGGATTTACCTCATGACTCTATGATAACCAATTACAATAGTAACATCCTGACAGAGGAAAAAGAACATATCCCTTGGGTTACATCAATAAAATATATTTAGAATAACCTTTGAAGTTACAATATTTCAACACTCCCCCTTAACGAGAAGGTTATTCTACTGACAACATCATCATAGACTATAGGAGAATCGAGAGACAGTATCTTCAGCAGTATCAAGGTAATACATCTATACATCATAGGAATTTTTCAACATTCATCAGTAACTGGAACAGTTACTCTTCAATGTCTTCATTTTCTACATCACACGACCACTTGATCATTTTGCAACAACACTTCAATATTTTGATCCTTCGTAGGAGCACTTCGATCTTCTTGATCCTTTGCAGCAGTACTTTGATATCCAATCCTTTGTAGCAGTACTTCGATCTTTGATCCTTTGTATTAGTACTTTGATCTTATCGATCCTTCGTAGCAACAACACTTCGATCATTTCGATCCTTTGTAGCGGCACTTCGATCTTCTTGATCCTTTGCATCCACACTTCAATCTTTCTTGATCCTCCACTGCCACGCTACCTGCAGTACACATGGTCTCTTTGCAGGATGATTAATCCCTGTCACTTTAGTACATAGTTCCAAGGATGATGCAATTCTCCATCATCCTACTCCCCCTTAACGAGGAGGATCCATAGTATCGACCATCTAAATTGTCTACAACTGAATATAGATCTCGATCGCACCTAGATGTAGGCCCTGCCATCAGTAAGGACTCTTTGTAGTGCATGCTCAGCTTCCAAATCTAGGACCACTCCTAAGCGAGTGTTATACCACGGAATCTACACATACATGTAGGCATACTCTATATACAAGAGTATTTTCTATAGAGCATATCTCGACCACACCTATGTGTTGACCCTCATCATAGAACATCCTCAGCCACTAAGGCTAGGACCACTCCCAAGTGATTGTTGTACTACGGTGTCTGTGAGGACTCATCATAGAGCATCATTGCCACTAAGTCTAGGACCACTCCCAAGTGAGTGTTATTCTATGGCATATAGATATAAATGTAGGTATACTCTCCATACAAGAGTAATGTCTACAAATCAGATATCAACCACATGGAAATGTCGGCCCTGACCTCCGTAAGGACTCATCATATAGAATTCTTGCAACTAAGGCTAGTACCACTCCTAAGCGAGTGTTATTCTACAATATCCACAACTAAATGTGGGTACTCTCTATGCGAGAGTAACATCCACTGGGAAATCCTTAGTAAGGACCACTCTCATGAACAGATTGTTATACCTGCAATCCTCAACAGAGGATATTGTCATCCATAAGTGAATGTCAGACCTTTTCAGCATCATTTTCATCCCACCATCGATGTCAGTCTTATCATCACTCCCCCTTTCTTTGGAGGATCCATATTATCAACCTGCCCCCCCTTTGTTCGAGGAGGGTTCATATCTTCGACCTGCTCTTCCTTTCCGAGGGGAGTCCATATATTCAACTTTTTCCTCCTTTCTGAGGGGAGTCCATATCTTCAATGCGTTCCTCCTTTCGAAGAGAGTCCATATATTCATCATGTGTAGTATCATAATTGTTCCTCCTTGAGAGGAAATTCTTTTCGAACTACACCAACATTTTCATAGAAATATTCAAACTTTAATCTAGATAGAGGCTTGGTCAGTACATCAGCAACTTTCTCATCGGTACTCACATACTAGAACTTTATAGATCCCTTTTGTACCATATCCCTTATATAAAAATATCGAATTTCTATGTTCTTTGATTTATCATGGAATACTGGATTCGTTGTCATCTTTATGCAACTCTGATTGTCACAAACAATAACTATGGTGTCCAACTCTATGTCAAATAGTCCTGAAATCAGTTTTCGAAGCCATATCGCTTCACAACTAGTGGAGCAAGATGTTATGTACTCCGTTTCAGCTATACTGAGAGAAACAATGGATTGTTTCTTACTAAACAATGAGATCATGGCAGATCCCTAACAATAACATCCACCTAAGGTAATATTCATGTCTGTGGCACTTCCTGCCCAATCTGAATCTGTATATCTATTTAATTTGTAGTCATCATCTCTACTATAGTAAAGTACCAAGTCTATTGTACCTTTTATGTACCTCATCACATGCTTTGCAACTATCAAGTGAACCCATCTAGGTTTAACTAGATACTGACTTAAGGTGTTCACAGTAAAGCATATATCTGGCCTTGTATTCATCAGATACATCAATGATCCAATGATCCATCTATACTGAGTCATGTCCGCTAACTCTGATGACTCATCAGATAACAACTTTCGGTTGGTTTCCATGGGTGTGGCCATGGCTTTACAATCCAACATATCAAATATTTTCAAGATTTCTATGACATACTTTCCCTGGTTTAGAAAGATACCTTATGGGCTCTACCACACTTCCAGACCTAGGAAATAATGCATCGATCCAATATCTTTCATCTTGAATTCTTCAGCTAGCTTCTTCTTGCAATCTGTGATCTGTTTCTCATCTCCTATCAGAAATAGATCATCCACATACAGTAATAGTATGACTGGTTCATCATCCATAACCTTCATGTAAAATTTAGGATCAACTTTACTCTTGGTAAATCCCAAGCTTGTCAAGAATCTATCTATTCTACCATACCAAGCTCTAGGAGATTGCTTCAGTCCATACAGAGCCTTTTTCAACTTGCATCCATGAGTCACTCTATCTTCGAATTCAAATCCTTGTGGTTGTTTGATGTAAACCTCTTCCTCAATCATAACATTAAGGAAGGTTGTATTTACATCCATTTGGTGTACATCCCACTTCATCATGGAAGAAAGTGTCGTGATGGTTCTAATGAAAGTGTACCTTGCTACTGGAGCAAATGTTTCTTCATAATCAAATCCCTCTTTCTAAGAGAATCCTCTAGCCACAAATCTTGCCTTGAAATTTTCAATACTTCCATTATCAACAGGTTTTATCTTGTAGATCCATTTCGAATATACCACACTTTTGTTTTCCGGTTTGGGTACTATATCCCAAACATAATTCTTCATTATCGACTGGTATTCTTTTGTCATTTCTTCAACCTATTCTTTCTTCTATGCAGCTTCTTCATAGCTAGTGGGTTCTTGATCTACAAGGTCACATATCAAAGCTACATAACTAGAGTATGGATTTTATCTTTTGTTTGTTCTTGTGGAGCCTTCTGGAGCTCCATATCTCTCTGCTTCTTGTATGATTTCTCTTACCCAAAAAGGTTTTCTCTTTCAAGAGATAACCATAGTAGGGGGTTCCTGAGGTTCTAGCATATCATGATATTCAGATGCTACCATTTCAGGAGAGGGTTCATCTTCTACCATTCTTGGAGGTACATCCTCTTCATGTACTTCTTCAAGCTGACACCTTCTAGATTTATTAAGAGTTGTCTCTTTATCAAATGTTACATACCTGCTAATATCGATATGATGGAATCCTAAGATGTATGTCCTAAAGGATTTGGATACTTCACAGTATCCAACAAAAAATTTCCCTCTTTCCAGAAGGATCCAACTTGGTTCTCTTCTCTTTCAGAATATGTACATATACCGGGCAGCCAAATATATTGAGATGGCTCACTTCAGGTTTCTTTCATGTATACAGCTCTTCAAGAGTCTTGAATCTAAGAGTACTGTGAGATAATATATTGTGAACATATACGAATGTTTTTTCTTCTTCAACCCACAGGTGCATGGGGAGGTCTTGGTCATGAATCATGGTCTTCACTGCTTCCATAATGGTTCTATTCTTTCTTTCCGTAACACCCTTATGTTGAGGATTTTAAGGAGTGGTTAGTTCCCTCTTGATTCCTACCTCCTTACAGAATGATTCAATTTTTTTTGAAGTGTATTCTCTACCATTATCTGATCTCAGTGTCTTGATTCTTCTTTCTAAGTGGTTCTCTATCAAGGCTTTGAATTCCTTGAATTTCCCGAACACTTCACTCTTGTTCTTCAAGAAGTATATCCAAGTCTTTCTTGAATAGTCATCAATAAAGGTAACATAATACTCATATCCACTTAATGATATGGAGGGCATATGACCACATACATTAGAATGAATTAGCTCCAACGTGCCTTTAGTCTTTGTTTCACTTTTTGGAAAGGGATTCTTGATTTTCTTCCCTCTTGCACATCCTTTGCAAGTTCCCTCGTGATCAATCTTCAGATATGGTAACCCTATTACCACCTTGCTCACATAGGGAAGCGATTTGTAGTTGATATGGGCAAGTATCCTATGCCACAGTTCACTTAAGTTGGTAGTCTCATGAACAAGGGTTGTCTCTGGATGTCCTTTGAGTTTGTACATTCATCCTTCTTCTTCACCAATGCCCACAGAATCTTCAAGTGTCTTTCCTTTGGACCACATAAGTACCTGTCCATATATGAAAGAAACTCTATATACTTTCTTATCTAGAGCAGAGATGGAAAGTAATTTCTTTTTCAAACTTGGTACATACAATACTTCCTTCATCTTCATGGAAGTCCTAGAGTCAAGCTTGTAGATTGATTCACCAATACCTTTGATGGGATATTGATAGCCATATCCTAATGATACTTTCTGAGGAGAGTTCTTTTCTTCAAGTCTTGATAGAGTTTGCTTATTCACTTTCATTTTCTTTGAAGCACCATTATCAATAAGCCATGTATCTTCTCTAGGCGTTACAGACCCAGAGAGTGCAGAGAATAGTACATCTTATCCTCTAGTTAGTCTCTTTCGAGGTCTTTCTTCTTCTTCATCCTCATCTTCAGCTAGATGAGCATGATGTCTCTTGTTGTTGTTCTTCTTCTTTGGTGATGGACACTCACTAGAAAGGTGTCCTATCTTATGACAGTTGTAGCATTGATACTTGAGTAATCCTTCTTCTTCTTTTGAATCTTCTTCTTTAAAGTTTTATGATTACCCTTATTGAAGTTTGATTGTTTTCTTCCTTTAGTTGTTGATGTATTTTTAACTTCGGAATGTATTCATCCATATATCTTATGTATTGTACCTCAATGTTTATTCCGGGAAGTTTCTGTAATGTATTTGAGTCATGTCATGCCCCGGTGTTCCTATCGGGAGATTCAATCATGTAAACAAGTCATGTCAAGTCATTGTGGGTAACCCTCCTATTGATCAAGGGTTAAAGTCCCCGCAGTTGTGGGGCCCTAGGGTTATTAGACTCTCCTAGAGAAGTCAGCCACAGTGAGTTATTTTCAAGTTAGGAATTAGTATAAAGAGAGAGTGAGCCTCTCTATTTATCACACACTCACTCACACTCAGTTGTAGCGCATAGCTGAGGGAGAAGAAGTTGATGGGACTAGAAAGAAAGAGACTACTGTTGTTAGGAGATCATCTTACTGTTTTGGGGTTTTGATTTTGGTGTTGATTCTATCTCAAAGGAAGTTGCGGGGTTTTCTCCTTTATGGTTTCCCTGAGGAAAAACATTGTGTTCATTGTATCTTGTGTTTGATTGTTGTGCTTGTTATTGTCTCAGTTAAAGATCCTAATATAATGCTAGCTTGAATGATAAAAATATAACATGGTATAAGAGCTAACCTTAGAAGAAGACATTGTCCAGCTGCAGAAACTAGGGCTTCCTACTTTTTGGATCTCTCTCCACAGATTTTCAGCAAAGTAAGGTTGGGCTAACTCTCCTCTCTAGAGCACATCTTTCTATCGAAGCAGAATCTGATTCTGAACATTTTTAGTTTTTGACCCAACACTGCTGCCAGAAATTAGGGCTTTCCATAGAATTGGAATTTTTGAGTAAGCCCAGGCCTGGATTGATCTCCTCCTCAAAATCAAAGTTTAGAGATCAAGATCAAAGTTTTTGGTTGGACAGAACTTCGGAAAAGTCAAACCCTAATCTTCCTTGAACCAGCTCTGCAGAATTTCAGCTCCAGATCCAGATCCAACATCTTAACATGGTAAGATCTAAATCTTTTGTATTTCCATTTGAGGTTCTCAATTAAGATGTCTCGTCATACCAATCTTGATGAAAAGCTTGAGGGGGATGATAACTTCCGAGCCTAGAAGTATAGGATTTCCCTAGTCCTGGAAGAAAATGAGTTGGACTCCTACATCAATGAGGAGGGTCCAGTTCCAGAGGGAGATGAGGCTAAGGCATTACACAAAAAGAATTTGGCCATGGCTAAGAGGATTATTTCCGATTCAATCAAAGATCACCTCATACCATAGGTGTCCTCCCTAAAGACACCTAAAGCTATGTTTGATGCCCTGACCAAACTGTTTGAAGGAAAGAACATAAACCGAAAGATGACTTTGAGGAACCAGTTGAAGAATGTGAAGATCCAGAATGCGGAGACCATACAATCATACTTCATAAGGGTCTCCCAGATCAAAGAACAACTTGAAGCAATGGATAGAGAAGTGGAGAATGCAGAGATTGTAATGACCACCTTAAATGGTCTCCCTATATCATGGGACTCCTTTATTCAAGGGATTTGTGCCAGAAAGAAGCTAGTCAAATTTAGCAGACTATGGGAAGAATGCTCTCAAGAAGAAGATCGAATAGTAGCTTGAGAATAAAAGATGGGAAGTGAATATCAAGCTCTCACAGTACACTCCAAGAAAAGAAAAAGAAGTTCTCATCACCCCAGAGGTAAGCACTTCCATAAAAATAACACTAGAAAAGATTTGTCTAAAATCAGATGTTATACATGTGATGAAGTAGGACACTATGCAAAAGATTGTCCTAAAAGCAAAAATAAGAAGAAGGGAAACAAGAGAATACATCATGCTCATGCTGCAGAGGATGATGAACCTTCCACAAAGAGAATCAGACAAGAAAGTGATGATTTCTCAAGTGATGAGGAATATGTCTTGATTTCCGCTCTCACGAAAAACATCACACATGGAAGCAATGATTGGCTTATAGACAGTGGGGCTTCCAAACATATGACAGGATTCAAAGAATACTTTGTGAAACTATCAGAACATGAATCACCCCACAAGGTGAAACTTGGAGATGACTACCAGTATCCAATAAAAGGTAGTCGGGAATCCTCCTATAAGCTAGTGTTAAATTTTCATATGCTAAGCTAGATCATTAGTATTTCATTTCGATTTCATAACAAAAGCATATAAACAGGATCACTAAAAGATAGACAAGCACAACCATACAAAAGGAGAACACAAATATTTATCCTGGGAAAACCCTAAAGGGAAAAACCAAGCAAAATCTTCCTCAATATAGATGCCCCAAAAGATAAAAGATAAAACCAACAAGGAGATCAAAGCCTGATCCTCCTCCTTCTCCAGCTACTTCTCTTCTCCACTAATGCGCTACACAAGTGAGAGAGTGTGTGTCTCAAATGAGGAGCACCACACCTCTATTTATATTCATTCGTTCACTTGAATTAACTCATCCGACATGTAGGCTCGAGTTACGAGTTACCCATGTAGGCTCAAGTAACCACACTGGAGTGCTAATGACCCACCTTTACAAATAGAGGGGACAACCTCATGACTCTTATTAGTTCTTCCAATTAGAAGCATCGGGGTACAAGATAATACAAGTGGTTCTCCCGGTAGAACCATCGGGGACCACAAAAGATACATATAGAATATTCTTCGAAGTTACAATATTTCAACACTCCCCCTTAACGAGAAGGGTATTCTACAACAACATCAACAACAACAATAGTAGGAGAGGACATCATCAACATCATCAGGGAAACACATCTATAAATCATTGGAATCTTTTCAACATCATATAGTCTTCGTCTTCAATATTTGACGACAGCAACTCTTTAATCAACATCAGCATCTTTTGACCTTTTGATCAGCAACATCTTCAACACTTTGATCTTTTGATCAGCAACATCTTCAGCACTTAGACCTTTCGATCAGCAGCAACATATTTAGCACTTTGACCTTTCGATCAGCAACATCTTCGGCACTTTGACCTTTCGATCAGCAACATCTTCAACACTTTGACCTTTCGATCAGCAGCAACATCTTCAGCACTTTGACCTTTCGATCATCACCAATATCTTCAGCATTTTGATCAGCAATATCTTCAGCACTTTGATCTTTCGATCAGCAAAGACATATTTAGCATTTTGACCTTTCGATCAGCAACATCATCACATTCTGATTAGTAACATCGTGATCAGCACCATAATCATACTTCAACTCTCGAACAGAATCATCATCATCATATTCTAATCTTTTGATCAGTATGTCGTCATCATCACATACTGATCATCATCATCGTCACACTCTGATCTTTCGATCAGTACATCATCATCATCATACTCTTGATCGTTCAATTAGTACATCATCATCATACTCTGATATTTTGATCAATACATCATCATCATCATAAAAACATCATCATCATGAAAACATCAACATCATCAAAACATCATTATGATCAAAACATTCAACATCATCAAAACATCAAAATATCATTATCATCACACTCTGATATTTCGATCAGTACATCATCATCATCATAAAATCATTATCATCAAAACATCAACATCATCAAAACATCAACATCAACATCATCATCATCAAAACATCAACATGATCGTTCCTTTCGGAATTACGGGATCAACATGTCTGTGGTACTCAGACGATCCTTCCTATCGGAATTACGAGATTTAGGTCTCTACGGAGTTACTAACGATCCTTCCTTTCGGAATTACGGGATCAACATGTCTGTGGTACTCAGACGATCCTTCCTATCGGAATTACGAGATTTAGGTCTCTACGGAGTTACTAACGATCCTTCCTTTCGGAATTACGGGATCAACACATTTGTGGAGCTCAAACGATCCTTCCTTTTGGAATTACGGGATCAAGTCTTTACGGAGCTACTAACGATCCTTCCTTTCGCAATTACGGGATTTAGGTCTTTACGGAGTTGCTAACGATCCTTCCTTTCAGAATTACGGGATCAACACATTTGTGGAACTCAGACAATCCTTCCTATTGGAATTACAGGATCAACACATCTATGGAACTCAGACAATCCTTCCTGTTGGAATTACGGGATCAAGTCTTTACGAAGCTACCAACGATCCTTCCTTTCGGAATTACGGGATTTAGGTCTTTATGGAGTTACTAACGATCCTTCCTTTCGGAATTATGATATCAACACATTTGTGGAACTCAAACAATCCTTCCTATTGGAATTATGGGATCAATTCAATGATCCTTCCTTTTGGAATTACGGGATTTAGGTCTTTACGGAGTTACTAATGATCATTCCTTTCAGAATTACGGGATCAACACAGTTGTGGAACTCAGACAATCCTTCCTGTTGGAATTACGGGATCAAGTCTTTACGGAGCTACCAACGATCCTTCCTTTCGGAATTACGGGATCAAGTCTTTACGGAGCTACCAACGATCCTTCCTTTCGGAATTACGGGATTTAGGTCTTTACGGAGTTACTAATGATCATTCCTTTCGGAATTACGGGATCAACACATCTGTGGAACTCAGACAATCCTTCCTATTGGAATTATGGGATCAATTCAATGATCCTTCCTTTAGGAATTACGGGATTTAGGTCTTTACGGAGTTACTAAGGATCCTTCCTTTCGGAATTACGGGATCAACACAGTTGTGGAACTCAGACAATCCTTCCTATTGGAATTACAGGATCAACACACGTTCGCTAGTACCAAAGTCACCGGATCTATTCTGAATCGAGGTTCAAGGATGATACAATCCTACTACCTTCTCGATGACCGAAGTTCACCAGATCTGTTCTGAACTGAAGTCCAAGGATGATACAATCCTGCCACCTTCTCGATGACCGAAGTTCACCGGATCCGTTCTGAACCGAATTTCAAGGATGATACAATCCTGCTACATTCTCGATGACCGAGGTCACTAGATCACTTCTGGACATATGTCCTAGGATGATACAATCCCTCTTCATTTTCGAATACCGAGGTCTTCGGATCACTTCTGGACATATGTCCTAGGATGATACAATCCCATTGCAACATCACTACTCCCCCTTTCAAGGAAGGTCTTTCCAAACCACACCAAGCTTGTCTCGAAAGTGTTCGAACTTTACTCGGGACAAAGGCTTCGTCAGCACATCACCATCTAAACCATCATCATCTACATCTTCAGTATGTGAATACTAAACTATCACCATTTGTATCTCCAGTGTGTGAATACTGAAAGCATCATCTATATCTTCAGTATGGAAATACTGAAACATCATCATCTGCATCTTTATCTTGTATGTAGAAATATCGGATTTCTATGTGTTACGACAGAACACAGGGTTCTTTGTTATTGTTACGGAGAGAAATTCCTATGGCTTGGGGTACCACAGCAAACAGCTAGACTCCATAAATCAATCTTTCCCAATATGCAATAGAAATAAAATGTCTAACACTAAAGGATCGAACCTCGTACCTTATTCCGGACAGTTGAAGTAGATCCCCGTTGAGCTTTCCAATCTTCAGCTTGAATTGATGTAATACTTCCTCAACAATAAGTAAAAAATACAAGCATACTATATTTCATGGTGTTAGATCTATTCTAGCATATATAATCAATAATGTAAAAGCATTTGACATATTCCAATGGATACAATATTCATTCAAATACACATTACTGGATAGGAAAAGATATTTCTATTAATATGAATCAGAGATTACAAGTGACAACCTCTGACGGCACGTCTGCAAACCGGAAAAACTGAATCCCCCACTTGGGCCTCCACCACCTCAATCCTCCATCACTTCGATAGCAAGCTCACTAGCAAAAGGAAAGCTTGGGAAGAACACAACAGTGCTCCAAGGGACAAAGGGATGCAGACTCAAGCATAAGTTCTGGCAACAATGGATTATAGTTTCGTTACTCTCAATTCTCTCTTCTGCTTTCAATGTCTCAATGGGTTCCTTATATAGCTTTTCAAATGGATACTGAAAGGTCAAATCCGTGCGATCTCGAGGCATATGGAAGGCCAGGAGTCATATGAGTCGGATCCAAGTCAAGGAACGCTCCAAAAGGATTTGGATTATGTACACATCCCGACGTACGCGACTATAGAGGGAATATCCGCGTATGTACGCGGTTATCGGAAAAAAAAAGTCGCATATATCACTTTTCTTATTTTTTTTAGGGATGATCAAGGACACATCAAAAGACAAAAAGTGGTCCATAGGGGCTAATGAGTCTGCAGCAGGACAGGGGAAGGCCATACAATGTGTGATTCACCTAGTGTGGTGAAATCCGCTATAACAGATGCCCCCTAATGCATGAGATCAGAGGGGTTATATGATGGTCGAAATACATTATAAGTCCATCCCAGAAGTGAAGTGATGAAGTTACCCAAATGGAAGACCAGCCACCCAATCAGCATAGTACAATAATACAACTCTGCATATAACTGCAAATACATATAGCAGTCCCGGATACATAAGAGTACAATGGCCATGAGTAGGCATGAAACATGATAACACATATGTGGTCATCGCCACGTATAATATACATAGATCAGAATCTCCATGATGAAGATATATAAAGGACCATTATCTCCACAAAGGCTGAAGATATACAATAGATCAAGATCTCCATAGTGGCTGGAAATGTCTGACATATACCGGAACAAGTCACGAGAGCTGAAATCTCATGAACACTGGCACGATCAAGGAGGTAGCATATAATGGATGCCATCAATCTGGAAGGTCTTCTACACACACCGCTATGAGTACATGTCCTACTATGCGAATAGAGGTGTCAAGGTCGAACATAGTAGTCCATCGTTTGATTACCGGTCATTGATGTATACCGTTAACAGACGCGAGATCACCCACCAATAATGAAAATGGGAACCAAGGTACTAGAGTGCAAACTAACAAGTGTGAATAAATGTGTTGAGGTTGAACACTTGAGAGAATCCATCGATCAGGGGAAATTGATGTATTCCCAAAATTGTCGATGGCGAGAGAACCTGCCACTGATGACTACAAGTCTCAAGGCACTCTAAATGACTCTAGACTCCAATCCCCGAATAAATGATCTGAAGTCGATGGGATGAAACCCGCTGGAAGGAGGGCATTAAGGCATCCCCCATCATCCAACACGAGGTACTCAGCAAGGCTGTATAATGTGGAAGGACTCGATCATAAGGTGCACGAACCAGTAACTGTACCGGGAATGGCCTACATGCAAAGTCAAGATAACTGAGGAATGGCCGACTCAGGTTTCAACTTCCTTCGAACAAGAGCATAATAGCGTATGGTGACTGAATGAAGGCAGCATAGACTCGATATACAAACTGGGACATCTCTATGACGCAGGAGGCATCAATAGAGGCTCCATAGGGACTGGAAGCATAACCAGTCGGCGAAGATAAAACTCAGATAAACGAGTACAGCTCCTAAAGTCAAACTATAACCCAACCAATGGATGTGATATACAGTGCTCTGTTCGAAGACGACACGACTCGACAGCTGCCAAAGATAATATCTTTTCTTGTCTGGCTTTTTGGTCTTTTGATTTTTTTGGTCTTTTTCAGTTATTTGAAAAGCTTGAAAAAAGAATAAACTAGCTTTATGGTTACAAACTAGGAGGAGACGAGTGTCATGAGGGCAAACAAACTAGTTCCAAGCAGTGGAACATACCTATGCTCAATGCAAGGATACATGTGTAGGATATCGACACTTGGGGGAAAATCCCCTCCCGGTAAAAAGGGAATCAAGTTGCAAAGGATATAAAGAAAGGCTCTGCATGGCTAGACATGAGACAAGCTCGGGCTATATGGCTGAAACGCAATGTCAGGGGAGCCGGCATAAATCTCAATAAGACAGGCAAAGCTCATGATAATGCATCCACAACTTAATACAAGGGAGTCTGGGGGATCATGGCCAGCATAAGATCAAGAGGAGTATGAGGCTCTTGCTAAATGTCATGGAAATACTATACAACGGACTCCCACACCCTAAAGGGGGAAACATCGGCATGGGCACCAAATGAAAATAAGGCGCTAACTAGGGTACTCATGTAAGGTGAGGCTCTACCACTCATATCATGCCACTTCTATAGCAGCAAGAAGGTTCCGTGACATAATAGAGTGGGTTCGTACCTAAGGATATAGTGACATGGTCATAAGGTCATGCAAAATGCAAACAGTGGTGAACCTAACCTATATGTCAGTGTATACGTTATACCTGACATCAGTATGAACGGGTCAATCCAAAGGCTGAAACGACGCTGAAAACGGTCTTCTACATCACCGATTAGGTCAGAAACGGTCCAAAATGGTTAGAAACGGTCAAAACTATAGAAAAGGGGGTAAAAATTTTCAAATATTTGAAATTTTTTCTATAAATAGTAAAAAATAGAAATCATTTGAAACTTTTACCCACTGGAACTCTGATTTTCAATTGCAAATTCCAGGAGATCCAGCCGGCGGAATTCACAACCGTTTCTTCCAGGTATTTACTCATGCTCTCTGCTTGCATTTCAATATAATTTTTACAAGTTTTCATGGTCAAATGAGTTTATTAAGGCCAATTCTACATGAGTGCTGCGGACCACGCGGATATCGAAGCTTTTTTCGCGTATAGGGCTGGCTATATGCGGAAAAGGGGCTAGAAACTGCGTACATACACGGCTGTTTGCAAAACAGCCACGTATGACGCCGCGCAAAAGGATTTACAAGAATCTAATGGACATTTGGTCAATTTCTCATGCAGAATGGTGTTAGAGTGGCGAGAACGTGAGCATGGTGAAGTAGAGGAAGCAGTAAGGGCTGACAGAATGGCTCAAGAAGCTCTAAGAAGATGTGGACTCTACAAATTTTGGTGCGTAGGTGGATTGAGGGCCAAACCAGGACTGCTACAGATGCTGGTAGACTATTGGGATCCAGACTCAGAGTCCTTCCGGATAGATGGTATGTCCCTCACCATTGAGGTGGAGGATATCTACTTTATCACAGGTCTATCTAGATGAGGGGAGATGGTGAACCTTCGTGCCCGAGGAGGGCCAGGTCATGGGCTTACTATCGATGAGTACATAGCTGTGTACTGCTACCCAGAGACTGAGAAGGTGGGGATCCAAGTTCCCACCAACGCTATATAGGTGTTGGGCCTAAATTCCATACTACTGATGCTGGGCAGGATAGCAGGCTTAGCATCACTCCATCGGGCCTCTCGGCCATTGATGTTCTATGCGGTGGAGTGTATGACACCAACCATCTACGACTGGAGTACTTCACTACTGAGTAACATGAAACATCAGCTCAATGAGTGCAAGGCAGGTAGGATACGGAACTTTGAGTTCAGCAGCATTTTGAGCACGTTTCTCTTTGAGCGTGTTCCAGGATTGAGCCCTAAAGTGGATGTTCCTCTCCACGGGGTTCGAGATCCGGCTCAACGACGTTGGGCAGATGCGATGCGCAGACTGGGGGGTGGTAGGGTGGCCAACCCTTATCCAGCAGACTTTTTTCCATGGTGGCGACGACATATTGTTGCCATAGATGACTACCCTTATGCAGGGATAGATTTCCAGGGAGATCCGGACATGCCATTACCACCAGGATCAGCATATGGAGACATAGGTAACGAATCTCGACCCTCACTCTTTTTAAAATTTTGAAGTATTTAATTTTTTTGTGTTTTCTTGATTAATGGAATCAAAAAGACATGATTTTGGGTGACAATACATAATGACATCTACCATTCATGTGCAGATGTGGGACCACGGCAACCAGAGGGTTTCCCACATCATAGACGGGGGGGAAGAGGAGATGATATCACCGGTGTAGATGCGGAGCGAACGCTCCAAAGCATCCATACCAACTTCATGCGACTGACTCACAGGGTTCCCATGGCGCAAGTCGAGGACTTGCCTGAGGCTATGCAGAGACAGGTGGTGAGTGTACCACGCGCATGGGTGCGTTTATTCCGGCAGCTAGCTAGAGCCGTGGTACATATCATGATCACAACCCTCCTCCACCTCCACAGGACTAGACACCTGGGAGTGTATCTATTTTGTACTACCGTGTATATGATGGTGGCTTTCAAAGCCCCAATTTTGTATTATGACACTATGTATTACCACATTTTTTATATATAATTTTTTTTATGGTGATCGGTTTATTTATTTACATGTGTAAAAATTGTGTTTATGATTAATTTATGATGAATGAAACAAATTCCAATCTAACACGTAGTTAGCATATGAGTCAGCAACTTGATTATAATTTCTTGGAATGTGTATATATGTTATACTCTCAAATTGTCGTTTTAACAATCTCACACGCAAGAATCTCCTCAATAACGTCGGATCTCTAACATGGTACAAACCATTGAGCTGTGACACTACTAACTCTGAATCAAAACGTACCTCAAGAGAGAGAACACCATGCGAAATGGAATCCCGTAGAAGCTCGATAACGGCACTATATTCAGCAACATTGTTGGAAGATGGCCGTAGACATACACCTCCTGAAGACAGTACTTGAACCATAGGAGTATAAATCACCCAAGCAGCTGAGGCTGAGTGCTGAGTGTGACGGCTTGCACCATCCACAAATCCTATGTAGGTGGAAGATTCCATTGACATCTACCACAAGAAATGGAAACTAATCAGAAACCCGATCACGATAAACAAGACCTAACTATGCAAAAAAGTTGTACAATAATATACAACAAGAAGCCTTGGCTAAAGATCATGCATAGTATTTTTTGAGATAGAGCCCATTTCTAGGCTCTACCAAGGCCGTCCCTTCGTAATCCACTAGCTCGTAGGCACCCTTCTCTAACACACGCTTGACCATGTAAGGACCACGCCACATAGGATTGAACTTTCCTGCCCCCAAGGGTTCTTTCGATTGATCCCATAAAAGGACCAAGTATCCCTCATTAAACACTCTCGGACGGACAGACTTATCGTATTGGGCCTTTACGTGACGCTTATTAACCTCTAGAGTCACCAAGGCATCTCTATGCTGCTCATCGAGTTGCTCAAGGTGAACCAAACACTCCTCCAAAGGCGAAGTGTCTGGTAAGAGTTCCAGGGCTAACTTCAACAAAGGAATCTCGCATTCAACCGGCAATATCGACTTCACTCCATGAACAAGCTGATATGGAGAAAAACCAGTGGCAGTCTTTACCGCGGTTCGATATGCCCACAAAGCAGGGTATAACATAATATGCCAATTCGTCTTGCTTTGTGCGATGGTTCGTTGGAGAATGGACTTAAGTGATTTATTCACTGCTTCAACCTGTCCATTCGCTTGAGGATAGTAAGAAGAGGAGTGCTCTTGCTTATACCCTAACTTGGATGCCAACTCTTCCATCATACGGTTCTAAAAGTGCGAGCCATGGTCAGTGACAAGCTCTCTCGGAATCCCGAACCGAGAAATGATTTGGTTGAATACGAAGTGAGCGGCTGTCTCACCGTCAGATTTTACTGTAGGCATTGCCTTAGCCCATTTCGTGAAGTAATCAACAGCCACTATGATATGATGGTTCCCCCCAGCCGAAGCTGGGTTGTAATCCATAAAATCAAGCCCCCATTTGGTGAAGGGACCGACGGTGATAATAGGGTGTAACGGGGCAGCCTTCGAGCGCATATTACGTGCGAACACCTGGCAAGGGTGGCACCTCTTGACCGCTTCAATACAATCCTTGAAGATCGATGGCCAAAAATAAGCCGCTCTCAAAATCTTTTGAGCTGTAGAAAGCCCGGATAAATGACCACCACACGCCCCTCCATGGCAATCATTAAGCACTACCTCAGACTCATCATGAGTTAAACAACGTTGTAAAAGGGAATCTACTCCATGGCGGTACAAAGTATTGTCCACTATGAGGTAGTTCTTGGAGACGTGACGTAATCGTCGTCGTTCATCTCGAGAGAGGCGAGTAAGGGTCCTCTGTGTTTGCTGATATACTATGATATCTCCATACCATGGGTCAGCCGTTGAGATTAAGAAAATGTGTTCATCAACGAACGTATCTTCACATACCAACTCCTCAGCCTCGCTCGGAAAATCCGATATGAGCTCTGCAAAGATTAAATATTTCTTCGATTTTGCCGAAACAAATTCGAGATCAAACTCTTGCAGGATGACAATCCATTTATTATATTTTCCCCCAATCATCCTACGTGTGAGGACGAATTGAAACGGATTGACATGGGAAACAAACAAGGTCTAGCGAAGGAGAATATAATGTCTCAAACGCTGCACCGCATGTACGGTAGCTAAGGCAAGCTTCTCGACATGAGAATACCGAATCTCTGCATCAATAAGGTTTCGGCTCAGATAATATATGACATGCTCCTGGATCTCCTCATCCTCTTGAACCAAAACCATACCAATCATATCTAAATATGCGGCCACATATAATAGGAAATCACGGCTATAATCCAGAGGACTAATCACCGGGGCCGATGCTAGGGCTCGCCTAAGTGCATCGAAGGATTCCTGGGCTTGCTCATCCCATTCAAAGGGAGTATCCTTCTTCAAGAGACGCATGAAACCTCTAGTCAAATTGGCAAAGTTGACAACAAATCTTCGTAGGAAGTTTTCCATGCCTTGCAAACACTGAAGATGACGAATATTTCGCGGGGGAGACAACTGAAGTATTGCCTCAACCTTCAAAGGGTCGACTCTTATACCCTCTTTCGAAATGATAAATCCTAACAAACGACCTGATTTCACGCAAAATATGCACTTATGAGGGTTTAATCTAACAGCATAGTGCCGGCATCTTTCGAACACCAATCTCAAGTAATAAGAATGACGCATCCTCATGCGAGAATGAGCAGCGAGGTCATCCAAAAATACTTCAATAATGGACTTGAGATCATGGAAAATCAAGGTCATCGCCCGCTGAAACGTAGCTCCGGCGTTTTTAAGGCCGAAAGGCATTTTCCGATACGCAAATGTTCCCCAAGGACAAATAAATGCGGTCTTATGTTGGTCCTCGAGTTTAATTTGGATCTGATTATATCCAGAAAAACCGTCCATAAAGGATAACACCTCGCTACCCGCACACTCATCCAAAATCTGATCTATAAACGGTGTGGGGAATTTATCCTTAGGACAAGCACGATTTAAATCACGTAAATCAGTGCATATACGGATCGCTCCCTGCTTCTTATCCACCGGAACAGGGTTTGAAACCCACTCCATCAAGGGAACAGGATAGATGAAACCAGCTTTCAATAGCTTCTCTATCTCTGCCTTTATGGCGGGTGCTTTCCTAGGATTTACCGCGCGTAAACGTTGTCGAACAAGCTTAGCGTTGGGGTAAGTCTTAATCTCATGTTCGACAATCCGAGGGTCAATCCCTGGCATCTCATCGTAAGACCAAGCAAAAATATCACGGAATTCCTTGAACAGCTCGGTATACTACCGAATCTCATCTTGGGAACAATCCGCCCCAATGTAGACATTCTCAATTGTACCAGGATTGCAAGAAATGTTGATAGGGATAGTTAACGATATGTTCACCATGTTTCCATCAGCCATCTGACCAGGAGAGCTTAATGGAACCATGGGTCTACCAACTTTCTGACTAAGAATCTCCCTATAATCCTGATGCTCCAAAAGGTCAAGCTCTGGAAGGAAGTATGATCTATGATGAAGTTCTTCCCATGGTGGCTCAACTCCTGACATAGCCTCGATAATCACTTCATCTGAAGGGAAAACCGTATCAAGGTAGTCGTGGGCATGAGAATACTGTACTGCCCATGCCAGCAACACATAGGGGTCTTCCTCCTCCATCCGTGAAGAGGAAGAACAAGGCTCTGCAACAGACTGGAGATTAGCTTGGTAAGCTATCATGACTGCAGGAAACGGCACGCTCGTCTCAATGGCCTCACTCGAAGGACTCGGTGAAGGGAGAATCCAAGGATCTCCCATATGACTTGTGCGAAAAGGCACCGATCTCGTAGACGTCGAAGCACCATCGAAACTAGATCCTATCATGAGGACGGGTGCGGGACAACTAAAGGTTCCCATGGGGGATGAATACATGCCTACACCCACACTCCCAGTTGCCGGCTGGGAATGTTCAACTTTCGGAACCGAAGCTTCCGAAGATGCAGTAACAGGCGGATTCTTGAATGCCATTTGATCAATCGTTACAATCTTCCCATTATGAGGAAAGCATACAACGCGAAACACGAAAGACGCAACGGCTTGCATACTATACATCCAGTTCCTTCCCAGTAAGAGATTGTAGTCAAGGGGTGCATCAACGACCTCAACCTCTATCTCAACGGTCTTCCCTCCCAAATGGACTTTAAGGGAAGGAAGGATACAGTGTGGCTTAAACAATCTCCCATCAAAAGCAGTTAACATGGTCGTATATTTTCACAACTCAGGAGAACCGAGACCCTTCCAACAAGACAAAGACATCACAGAAGTAGCAGCGCCCTTGTCAATCACAGTGCGCTTGACGATCATATTAAGACATTCTACATGCACCAAAAGGGACACATAGTAGGGCAAGCGAGGCTGATGTCCTACGGTTTCAAATTTGATCACTGAGGAAGAATCCTCACCATTCACACCAAGAGCGGAAAGCAAATCCTTCCTTTGCGACGGACAACTCTGAAGCCTTTCCAATGCAGACATCGCACAAGGAGTATGGCCCAAGTCCTCGACAACTGAATAATTTTGGGCGGCTCGAGCATTTGGGTTATGCCCTGAACGCTTAAGTACCCCCTTAGGAATGCGAGGTGCAGCCTCAGGGTTATCCGCAGGTTTCTCAATGCGCAAAGGGGTTCCTGGTGGATCAGGTTCTTTGCCTGGGTTGGGTTGTGACAAAGTATAATCTTTCGCACGTGTCACAACTTTCGCGGCACGGACCATATTAATGCACCCACGACCACTAGTTTCAGCTGGATCTTCATCACTAGATTGATCATGGGACTTCGAGTTCATATTCTGGTTATGCGGTAAGGGGTTCGTTAACACAACTGGGCCCTATGCTATGAACTTCGAAGCTTCATCCATTCTAGGGCACAAGTAAGTGAGGTGATCGTCCTTACCTAGCTTGCAAGGAAACTTAACCCTACGCTTATTCTGCTTGTCCCCCCCAGCATTTTTACTGTTCTTGTCTTTATTATTGGCATTCGCGCTTTTATTCCCACCCTTTTTATTATTATTGTTTTTACCCTTTTTTCTATTCTGTCCGGGTTTCTGGTTACCCTTCTGGTTGGACGATTGCACAGCAAGTACATTCGCCATTTGGGCAGGCGGAGACGAAGCCGTAGCTTGTCCCGAGGTAGATTGGTTGGTGGACAACTGAGCAACTTGTTTCACAACCGAACCTGCAGGTTTCTTACTTGCACAACCCACAATGCCATCGGCATGTGGTCCAGGTTTGACCTTGGGATCGAAACTAGAACGAGGAGCGTTGGGTATAATCTCATATAACAAGCCAGACTGAGCATAGATCAAGTCTAGTTCCTGCACCCTAAAGATGGCTTGTTCCTCATTCTGCACTCTGGATGTGTAAACATCCTTCGCTATATACGGCAATAAATATTTGAGGAACCACTCAAGGAGGAACTCCGACGGTATAAAGGCTTTAATTAATCTCTTCCGTCTACGCCACTCCTGAATATGATCAGAAATATGGGTGGCTTTATCTTGCCGAAATGTCGACAAGAGTTCAGTACCAACATCATAGCGCACTGGTAGCTGGATGTGATTAAGGAAAGTCATCGCAAGGTCGTCGAACAAAGTAAAGGCACCCCTAGGTAACTCTATATACCATTTCGCTGCAGGCCTTGTAAGGGTGCGTTGAAATAGTCTCAAATGAACTGAGTCCTGATGCAATGAATTGGAAGAGCACCATAGGTGGAATGTCGTAACGTGTTCACTCGGATCCTCTCCTGGTTTTCCTTCGAACTTAGGTATGTCCGAAGGAAGCTTGGTAGGGACAGCCGGCCAAGCCGAGTCATGAGCCATAGGATCGTTCGTAAGTCTCAATAAGTCAGGTAGATTGAGTGTCGCGAGGAAAGGGAGCCTAGGATGATGAGGCCTATGGACCGCTCCCTGGTTCATATAGGATTGATTATCGCCATGATCTTGGCCATAGTGACCTCCTCCTGTATGACCCGTATAGGGTGGCGTGGAAGTACCATAATGAGGTGGACCTTGACTAGTAGGAGCTACAAAGCCGTAATTGGGAGAGTAAGCAGGTTGTGAATACCCGCCTCCATAAGGTGAAGAGACCTGTCCATACTGCGTCCCATAATAGGTTCCATAGGTCATCGCTTGCGATGCCCCATGAGACACTCCATAGGTAGGGATATACATTCCGGAAGTAGGAATATACATACCGGAAGTAGGGATATATGTCGTGGAAGTAGCAATCTGACCTCTAGAAACATGAACATAACCTCCCGAAACCACGGGTGGTATGTAGGCTTGAGACACAATTGGTCTAGTAATCGCAGTACGGATCTGACTCGTAGCTACATGCCAACTCGAAGGACCACGTGAGAAAGGTGGAGGGTTTACATTTGAAGAACTCGGAAGCGAGGACGAAGGAATCTCTGTAAGAAGATATGTACTAGTGCCTATCGTCACTCGTCTGGGACCTGGTATCCCTATCGGATCACTAACTCTAGACCTAGGAGGTATATAAGATGGAGCTTCCACCCCTGGGATGGAAGGTGCAATGTGACTAGTACTCCCAAACCTCTCCGTAAGGAAAGGCATGGGATTGCCCCCAGGCATAGTGCTAGGCTCAAAATCGGATTCGACATGAAATGTCAAATCGTGCATAGGAAAACCAGTCGTAGGATAACTACCATAGCTAGTACTGGCAAGTTCAAGGTGAGTCTCGGCGTCTTCCGGCATTCCATACCGGTAATGTGTCAACGAGGGGCCAACCCTAGAATGAATAGGTCTATCATGCATGGTTCCTATCTCCGAAATCACAGGTCCTAACTCAGTTAGGTCGGGTGAAGGGTCATAAGTAGGCGTGAATTCCCCATCGTCAACGCGAATGGGAGGAGGTGGCTCAGATGTATCCTCTGAATGATCTCCCATGGTGTGTGAATCAATGTGTGACATGGTCTGCCTAGACTGTCTAGGTCCCTCTCCCAAAGGAGGAGGAGAAGTAAAAGGCAGAAGTCCTGCTAAACGACGAGAACGGCGTGGAACCGCACCCGACTCCACAATGACTCAAAAAATAGCAAAGACTCTCTATTTATGTCAACCCTAGGCCAACTAGCGTGCACAGAGCAATCACTAATAAAATCTAAAGCCAAATGCAATCAAACAAGCGCTGGATAAGTGAGCTCCCGAATGTGGCCGGTATGTCTCGCCTAGGAGAGGCTTGAGAGGCCCTTGTCACCACAAGCGGAGGTACGTAACCAATTATTGTGGCTCTCAGCTTCAACGCGTAAAGCGACTGTGCTGTCCGACCCCAACCTGGCCGGGACACATGCAGAATAACCTCTACAAGTACCCCCTCGATATCCTAGGTAAGGTCACTAAGGTCACCTCAATATAATCAAAGCTCAGGCGGACAGTCGCAGGCGGGATTGACCGTATGGGCAAGGTAGCAAAGCCCGAAACTCTCGAAAGAGCCCCTAGATACGAATACAATCCTGGCTATATCGCCGGTGCTACACAGTTACCGACCAGGGGTTATCCCAATCAACAATCGCTCACACTGCCTCGTGCTTAACTCCCTTTTGAGAGGAGGATCCTGAGAACGCTGGTTATATCAAGGATTTCACACACTCCCTGTACAGACACCTAGTTGTTGTCGTTTAGTGATCTTGGATAATTAACTTTCAATGAACTATTCCAAGATCCTAAAACCTAAGCTTGTTGGTGCAC
This sequence comes from Pseudotsuga menziesii, assembly GCA_001517045.1. Taxonomy (NCBI): domain Eukaryota; kingdom Viridiplantae; phylum Streptophyta; class Pinopsida; order Pinales; family Pinaceae; genus Pseudotsuga; species Pseudotsuga menziesii. The sequence goes on from LPNX010885810.1 coordinate 35,990, forward strand.
CCTAGAAAAGAAAAGAGTGTAATTCATTTTAATTAGTGTTGATTTTAGTTGGATTTATTACTCAAAAATAGGATATGGTCGTGCAACTAATGGTGTTATGACTCAACAATAAGCAAAATGCACACCTAACAATCAATGCAAATGCATTGTGTCAATGAAAACAGGGTATGTGTACTACGTGTAATGCACAATTTCTTCTTCAAATGCTGAATGCAAATTTCCCCATATGAAGTCCTAATTATTACTCCAAAGCAAATCTAGATCTAGTGCAAGTACAATGCAAAATGCAAAATGCAATGCATGATGATAAGCAAATGTTTTTGGATTTTTTGAAAATAAAGAGATACGAAAATAAAAAGAATGATTCTACCCACCCCAGACTCTGCAAGCACACATAAACAGCATTCCAGCAAATCACTAAGGTAAAAGGACTCTAATGCACTAATCTCAAACAAAAAATCAAATATGCCATGACAAGAACTTTCCTAAAAGAAAAAATTTAGGCTAAAAAAAAACGTTTCTGGTCAGAAACAGAGGTATTAACAGAGTCAGGCAATGCCAAAGGAGACTCAGCAGCTAACAGAATTCACCCAGCAATCCACTATCTTCCACAAAAAGGTAAAAACCAGGGTATACATGACTGTGCGCAGTAAACCCGCGTGTATACGCGGAAATCCCAAGGGGAACCGCGTGTATACGCGACTGTAAGTGACAAACCCACGTATAGGAAGAAAAAGATGCACAAATCCAAGGCAAACAGACAGGCTGAGACTAAATTCACACCAATTAGGCTCTACCAGGCATACATGCCCCCATACCCGACACAGAAACAAGAGAGAGAGAGCAATTCAAATACATTGAATGCCAAGAAATCAACCCCCAAAGGACAATTACTAGGAACTCCCCAACAGAGTCGCCAATTCTGTTACGGAGAGAAATTCCTATGGCTTGGGGTACCACAACAGACAGCTAGACTCCAGAAATCAATCTTTCCCAATATGCAATAGAAATAAAATGTCTAACACTAAAGGATCGAACCTTGTACCTTATTCCGGACGGTTGAAGTAGATCTCCGTTGAGCTTTCCAATCTTCAGCTTGAATTGATGTAATACTTCCTCAACAATAAGTAAACAATACAAGCATACTATATTTCATGGTGTTATATCTATTCTAGCAT
>LPNX010885810.1:39468-215763 GCA_001517045.1 Pseudotsuga menziesii
GTTTTCAAAACTTTGAATCTTTCATATTTGATTGGATAGAAAGATATATCTCTTCAAATGGAGCTGTCCAATGTACTCCTTTTCTGAAAACAGTGGAGGGAAGCTCTTGGAACAGGAAGCCCTAGTTTTCCAATTTCTTCTGCAAAAATGCCTATTACTGTTTCTATGATATCTCTGAAATTACTGATCCTGTGTGTCTGAAATTTCGCATTGAGGTAACCTCGCATGTCCCTGATCCAACACCATAGGTTTCATCAGAATTGGTTTCACCAATTGGGATTTATGATCATTTTCCCAAGGTGACCTGTTACAGGACTGTTCAGAATAGTGAAGTTGTACGGCATGCCACATGTCACTGGTTCATCTTCAGGTTTGGAAATTTGGACCACAGAAAGTATAGTCCGTGCTATTTCTGGAACATCTTCAGCAATTCTATTTGGACCTCTGTATCCCACGCTACAGCAATTATCCCCAGGTGTCCTTTTTAGGGATGAATTCTGGAAGAGGTTGGAACCCTAACTTGGAGGGATCATATCTACCCGAATATAGCGAATCTGAGGCTGAATTTTGGACACAGTGTAAATAAGGATTTTATCTTCATCCTTTGAAATTTTCAACTCTTGAGCCTTCGCCAATATCAGGATATAGTGAATGTACCAAAACTTAGTAGTTTTAGTATTTAGGGTTTTTCCAGATTGGGGTCAAACTAGGGTTTGACTTTCCCGAAGTTTCACCCTACCAAATTTCTTGATCCAGGTCTCTAAAATTCGATTTTGATGAGGAGAAAAATCCTATGCTGGGCTCACTCAAAAATTCTTCTTCTGTAGAAAGCCCTAATTTTCCGCACCAAAACTGAAAATGCTCGGAATCAAATTCCGCTTCGACAAAAAGATGCGCCCTTCAATGGAGAGTCAGTCTAGCCTTCTTTTGCTGATTGATCATGGATAGAGACCCAAAAAATAAGAATCCATAGATTCTTTAGCTGCACAATGTCTTCTTTCAGGGTGGCTCTGATACCATGTTAAATTTTCATATGCTAAGCTAAATCATTAGTATTTCATTTTGATTTCATAACAAAAGCATATAAACAGGATAACTGAAAGATAGACAAGCACAACCATACAAAAGGAGAACACAAAGATTTATCCTGGGAAACCCTAAAGGGAAAAACCCAGCAAAATCTTCCTCAATATAGATGCCCTAAAAGATAAAAGATAAAACCAACAAGGAGATCAAAGCCGGATCCTCTTCCTTCTCCAGCTACTTCTCTTCTCCACTAATGCGCTACACAAGTGAGAGTGTGTGTGTCTCATATGAGGAGCACCACACCTCTATTTATATTCATCCGTTCACTTGAATTAACTCATCCGACATGTAGGCTCGAGTTAATCATGTAGGCTCCAGTTACACATGTAGGCTCAAGTAACCACACTGGGGTGCTAATGACCCACCTTTACAAATAGAGGGGACAACCTCATGACTCTTATTAGTTCTTCCGATTAGAAGCATCGGGGTACAAGATAATACAAGTGTTTCTCCTGGTAGGACCATCGGGGACCACAAAAGATACATATAGAATATTCTTCGAAGTTACAATATTTCAACAGCTAGACTCTGGAAAGTCTATGACGATGAAGGATGTATTGTTTGTACCAAGACTAAAGAAGAACCTCCTCTCCATATTTGCATTGGATGCAAAAGGCATGAGGGTTGCATTTGTAGATGGCCAAGTTCTCATGTGGCCAAAGGGAAAGACTATTGATGATGCAGTAGTAATTGGGGAACAAGAGGGAGGTCTATACAAATTGAAGGGCCATCCAGAACAAGCCTTGATCCATGACATGGTAGAGCCAAATGAACTTTGGCATAGAAGGCTTGCACATGTGCACTACAGAGCACTACCTCTTGCAAGAAAATTTGTTGAAGGACTTCCAAAAATCCAGTCAAAACATGACAGTGTCTACGAAGGATGTGCAAAAGGAAAGAACACAAAGAAGACATTTACAAGTAGCGAGAGCAAGGCAAAATGGATCTTGGAAATCATTCACTTCGATGTATGCGGCCAGATGTCATCCAGTTCATTAAGCGAGTATGTATACTATGTTTCTTTTATTGATGATTTTTCTAGGAATACATGGATATACTTCTTGAAGAACAAAGATGAAGTATTCAGCAAGTTCAAGGAATTCAAAGCCTTTATCAAGAACCACACTGAAAAGAAGATCAAGACATTTTGATCAAATAATGGTGGAGAATTCACATCAAATTAATTCAAAGCATTATGCAAAGATTCAGGGATTAAGAGGGAGTTAACAGCTCCATATAATCCACAACAAGATGGGGTTGTTGAAAGGAAGAATAGAACGATAATGGAAGCAGCAAGGGCCATGCTTCATGATCAAGATCTTCCCATGCATCTATGGGCAGAAGCTCCCAGAACAACGGTGTATGTACAGAATCGTACTCCACACAGAGTACTTGAGAACAAGACCCATGAAGAAAATATTCTCCGGCAAGAAACCAGAAGTCAGCCATCTCAAAGTATTCGGTTGTCTAGTATACATACACATTCCGAAAGAAAAGAGGACAAAGTTAGATCCTTCAGGAAGGAAGGGTATATTTGTGGGATACTCTGAAAGCTTGAAGGCTTACAGAATATTCTTCCCAAGATTCAAGAAGATCGATATCAACAAGGACGTAACATTTGACGAAGACTCAGCTTACAACAAATCCAGAAAGAGACCTGTTGAAGATCCTAAAGAAACAGAAGCACCTAGAATTCATGACACAACCATGAACGAAGAAATTCAAGAAGAAGGTCGAGAATTAGAAGAACCTCAAGAACCTGTAGATCCACCTCAGGAGAAGAATCCTCACAAGAGGAAACTTGCTTGGGTATGAGAAGCTATCCAAGGTGCAGAAAGATATGGGGCTCCAGAAGAAAATCATAGAGAAAGAAAAAGGACGAGGTCCTGCTTCAAGTATGTAGCCTTATTATGTGACTTCATCGATAGAGAACCTTCCAACTATGAAGAAGCGGTAGAAAGGAAAAAATGGAAAGATGTTATGATCGAAGAGTATCAATCGATCATGAAGAATGATGTCTGGGATATTGTCCCAAGACCAGAAGGGAATTATGTTGTAATTTCCAAATGGATCTACAAGATCAAGCATAGAGAAATATAAAGCAAGATTTGTGGCTCGTGGCTTCTCCCATAAATAAGGAATAGATTATGAAGAAACTTTTGCACCTGTAGCCAGATACACTTCCATCAGATCAGTACTTGCTTTGGCTGTAGTAATGAAATGGAAGATACACTAGATGGATGTCAAAACTGCTTTCTTGAATGGACGGTAGTGGAAGAGGAAGTGTATGTGGAGCAGCCACTTGGTTTTGAGACACATGACAGGGAATCTCATGTGTGTAAATTAAAGAAATCCATGTACGGTTTGAAACAGGCACCCAGGACATGGTATGGCAGAATTGACAGCTTTCTATCCAGTTTGGGCTTTACCAAGAGTAAAGCAAATTCCAACCTTTACTACAAGGTTGAAGATGGTAACCCAATAATACTCCTACTGTATGTAGATGATATGTTTTTAACAGGTGTGGATGGGTTGATTGCTGATCCAAAGAGGAAGCTTGCTGCCAAGTTTGAAATGAAAGACTTGGGTATGATGCACTATTTTCTAGGCATGGAGGTGTCACAGAATGCGGATGGAATCTTCCTCGGACAAGGGAAGTATGTAGTAGAAATCCTGAAGAGATTCAGGATGATGGACTGCAAGGCCATGACCACACCTATGGCATCAAACCCGAAGTTATTGAGCGATGCTTCATCAGAATCGGTTGATGCTACGATGTATCGTCAGATGATTGGCTCCTTCATGTACCTGACGAATACATGACTGGATATTTTCTTTGTTGTGAACACCTTGAGCCAGTTCTTGACATATCCGAGACATGTGCACTTGATTGCTGCAAAGCATATTCTGAGGTACCTGAGGGGTACAGTTGATTATGGGCTCAAGTATGAGGCAAATCAAAAGACTAACCTGGAGGGTTATGTTGATTCAGACTGGGCAGGTAGTGCCATCGATAGGAAGAGCACTTTAGGGTGTTGCTTCAGTATGGGATCAGGTGTGATCTCTTGGTTTAGCAGGAAACGGTATTGTGTGGCACTGAGTACAGCTGAAGCAGAGTATGTCACAACTTGTTCAACTAGTTGTGAGGTAGTATGGCTAACGAAGCTACTGTCTAATTTACTTGATCTCCAATTGGGTGCTACTTGTATATATTGCGACAACCAGAGTTGTGTGAAGTTGTCGGAGAACCCGGTGTTCCATGACAAGTCGAAGCATATCGAGATCAAATATCACTATATCAGGGATATGGTGCAGAGAGGAGCAGTGAAGCTCCAATATGTTGCGATGGACGAACATATAGCTGATGTGTTGACGAAGCCATTGGCCAGAGTGAAGTTTGAGTACTTCAAGGAGAAGCGTTGTGTTCTCCAGATAGAGGTTTCCCCTAAGGGGAAGTGATGAGTCCGTGAGCCATTCTGACATGGTGAGAGGATTTGTTCCTTCCATGGTCAGATGTAAGGGCTGCGCCATTCTGTCATGGTGAGAGGATTGGTTCCTTCCATGTCAGATATGGGTGTTGAGCCATTCTGATGTGACTGTAGGATTGGTTCCTACATGATCATATATAAGTGTTGAATGCCATTCTCTGAATGGAGGCACCTGGTTAGTTACCAGGAATACTCAGCCTAGAGCTAAGGGCCATTCTGATGTGACTGTAGGATTGGTTCCTACATGATCATATATAAGTGTTGAATGCCATTCTTTGAATGGAGGCACCTGGTCAGTTACCAGGAATACTCAGTCTGGGGCTGAGGACCATTCTGATATGACTGTGGGATGTGTTCTCACATGATCATATATAAGTGCAGGGCCATTCTGATGTAATTGAGGGATGTGTTCCCACTTGATCAGATATAAGGGTTGATACCATTCTTTGGGAGAATGGAGGCACCTGGTCAGTTACTAGGAATCCTCAACCTGGAGTTGAGAGCGCTTTCGACATGTAGGCTGGATTGGTTCCTCGCATGGTCGAATGTAAGTGCAGAGCCCTTTCAACATGTAGGCTGGATTTGTTCCTCGCATGGTCGAATATAAGTGTTGAGCCCTTCCATAGATGATAGATGGTGTTTCCTATCATGCTAGTGGATGTGAGTGCTGTGCCTTTCCACAGATGGTAGTAGGTGTGTCCTACCATGCTGGTGGATGTGAGTGCTGTGCCTTTTCATAGATGATAGTAGTTGTGTCCTATCATGCTGGTGATTTTAAGTGACGTGCCTTTCCACAGATGATAGTAGTTGTGTCCTATCATGCTAGTGGATGTGAGTGATGTGCCTTTTCACAAATGATAGTCATTGTGTCCTATCATGCAGGTGAATGTAAGTGTTGTGCCTTTCTGACATGGTGTTGGATGTGTTCCTCTCATGGTCAGATGTGAGTGCTGGCCATTCTGACTTAGGGTCAGATATAAGTGCTGAAGAAGACCTACATGAAGGCTAGGCCTACAACCAGCATGAAAAAGGGTTGGATTTGTAGAACTTCCTGTGACGAGAAGAATCATGAGATAGAACCTATGATGATGACCCAGTGATGATCCAAATCTAGTGATGATGATCCAACAATGATGATCCAGATCTAGTGATGATGATCCAACAGTGATGATCCAGATCCAGTGATGATATAGATCCAGCAGTGATGATCCAGATCCAGTGATGATGATCCAGCAATGATGATCCAGATCCAGTGATGATGATCCAACAGTGATGATCCAAATCAAGTGATGATCCAGATCCAGTGATGATGTCCCCGTAATGATCCAGATCCAGTGATGATGATCCAGATCCAGTGATGATCTAGATCCAGTGATGATGATCCAAATCCAGTGATAATCCAGATCCAAGATGAAGATGACTTGAAGATGAAGATGACGAGATGATCCAGTTGATATAGAGAAGAAGACCAGTGCTGAAAAATTATGTCGAGAGAATACCTTCCTAGTTAAGAGGGAGTGTTGATGTATTTGTAACTTCAGAATGTATTCATCCGTATATCTTATGTATTGTGCCCTGATGTTTATTCCGGGAAGTGTCTGTAATGTATTTGAGTCATGTCATGCCCCGATGTTCCTATCAGGAGATTCAATAATGTAAACAAGCCATGTCAAGTCATTGTGGGTAACCCTCCTATTGATCAAGGGTTAAAGTCCCCGTAGTTGTGGGGCCCTAGGGTTATTAGACTCTCCTAGAGAAATCGGCCCTAGTGAGTTATTGTCAAGTCGAGAATTAGTATAAATAGAGAGTGAGCCACTCTATTTATCACACACTCATTTGTAGCGCATAGCTGAGGGAGAAGAAGTTGCTGGGACTAGAAAGAAAGAGACTACTGCTATCGAGAGATCATCTTACTGTTTTGGGGTTTTTATTTTGGTGTTGATTCTATCTCAGAGGAAGTTGCAGGTTTTTCTCCTTTATGGTTTCCCCAAGGAAAAACATTGTGTTCATTGTCTCATGTTTGATTGTTGTGCTTGTTATTCTCTTAGTTAAAGATCCTAATATAATGCTAGCTTGAATGTTAAAAATCTAACATTAGTATGGATGGCTAGAGCTAGATCATCTTCTCTGAGTAGAGCTTCTATGTTGGCTACTCTAGCTTCTTCTTGAATGCAATCTTCCCATACTATGTCAAACTTCATACTTTCTTTTCTGGTCCATAGAGTCTATATGAATGAGTCCCGAGGTCTAGTGAGACCATTGAGAGCAGTCATAACTAGTTCATCCGCATCAAGGGTGTATCCAATAGCACTTAGTTGTTCTCTGAACTAGGAAACCCTTGTGAAGTAATCTTGAATTGATTCTCCTTTGTTCATCTTGGTGCCCTTCAGTTGAGCTCTCAAATTCATCTTCCTGTTGATTTTCCTTCCCTCATACATTCTGGAAAGTGCATCATACATTTTCTTTGGTTTCTTCTTGGATGACACTTGAGGGATCAAGTGATCTTTGATAGAATCAGCAATGATCCTCATTGCCTTGATTAGGTCTTGTTCATGCTTCTCCTTAGCTTCATCTTCTTTAGGTTCTACAATTTCATCCTTGATGTACTTCTCAAGGCCATTCTCTTTCAGAATGAGACCAATCCTATACTTCCAAGCTAGGAAGTTTTCTATGCCTTCCAGCTTGTCCTCAAGCTTAGTGCTTGGAGCCATCATGTCGAGTAGGTCACTAAAAAATGAAATTTCTCAAAATGAAAAGTTGACCTTACCATGGGATGCGCTTGACTAAGGCAAGTTGGTTGCTCCAACTGATTTTTGGAGATCCCAAATCTTCACCCTTCAAATCCTACATGCGAGGTTGCAGCTCTGCAAAATTTTGTGTTCTCATTTTCTGTAATTTTCTGGTTCAGGTCCGAACTAGGGTTTGGATTTCCTAGAGATTCAACCACCCAAAAAAATTGATATTGGTCTCAATAGATGCGCTCTAGGGAGGCGCAACTTTATATGCAAGCAGATCTTCCAATTTTCAAATTTTGCAGAAACCCTAATTTCTTCTTGAGAGGGAGGAGAGAGAGTTTCACCTTGTGAAAGTTGTCCTTTTCAAGTTAGCTCTAATACCATGTTAAGATTTCATATGCTATACTATATATCATTAGTGTTCAATCCAAATTCACAACAGTAGCATATGCAGAATCATTGAAAGAAACACAATCACAAGATTGACACAGTATTTATCCTGGGAAACCTTTAAGGGGAAGAAAACCCAACAAAACTTCCTTTGACATAATTTCATTTGAGCATCCTGACATAAATATCAGTTAACTTCCCATTTAATTACCATTCCTTTTAAGTAAATAGGACTAGCATCCAACAATAAGATGGGTGTTACATGCATTCCATAGTTAGAACATTTTTTTTAGAATTCTAAGTTGTTTTACAATATCAAAGGGGATCCTTGCCAAAATAATGATACCATCTACCCAGATAAGAAGAGCGACTACTATTTTAGCCGAAGTAGAGGAAATCCAACTTTCTTTCTCCATACTTACCTCTAACTTGTCAATATAAATGCCAATAAGAGTAAGGATGAAGGACATCATTGATTGACTTTTATATTGTATTTAATTTCATCTTATATGTCCTTGTTGTTCTTGAACTTTTTAGTTACTTTCTCGTACATTTTTATTGCAACAACACTTAATGACAAGAGAAAGCCTTAGATCCTTCAATTTTTCCATAGTTTTTTTCTAGGAATTGTGTCAAAAGCTTTAATAAAATCAACGGGGCAGTAAAGGAAATTAATTTTATTATCCTCACACAACTCTGTGATAATCCTAAGATTAGGAAAGTGATCTAAGGTTGAATGATAAATTTAAAAATCAGGTCTTCATTTATCCCTCTTACTATTTTGAATAAAAAATAATCTTCTTCTGCAAAATATTTTTTTATAAATTGGCTAAAAAAAGGCTAATCATAATGGTATTTTAATTTAAGCAATAAGGCTTAAATTATAATGTTTAACAAAAACTTACTTGAATTATAATGTTTAACAAAAACTTACTTGATTGTTAAGCTAAAAATATTTAGGATTGTTAGGGGCGAGAACAAACCCTCCAATTTTGAGAATTTTGGCCTCATAACCCTCGATGTCTCGATAGGTTTCACCTTTTATATGTGTTTTATTCAAGACCCAATGCCCTCCAAATTGAAAATCTCTTTTGTCATATAAAGATTATGGTTGTTATATGAAACATCAAGGGACTCGTAGTTTTTTAATGTGATATTTCCAATCAATCATGGAAATTGTATTGTTATATTAATATTTTCAAGTGAGGATTTGTCTCCATAACGTTTTAGCCTTGAATTTAGAAAGGAGTAAGAGTTTATCATTTTATTATTATTATTATTTAGCTTTTTTTCGTAATTTTTTATAAAAAAAATTTTATTTACATATTATCATTACTATTATTTTTTAATGGAATTTGTAATTTTTATATATTGATAGCCTTAAAACCCATCATAGGCATCTCTAATAGTTTTTCTAGCAATATGGAAATCTTTGTCATACCATGGGTTAGTGTTATGATTTTTGTTTTTGAAAGAAATTTTAAAAGAGAACTTGTTTATATAAGTTGAGAGCTATGATTAGGTGAAAGAAGTTGATAACTATGTTATAAATTATGTTATAAATTTATGATAAAGATTTTTAATATTATTATTTTTTATTGGGTGATTTAATTTCTTCTTTTTAAAAGTATTTATTTATTTATTTTGTCAAACATTAAGTTTTTTTCAATGTTAGAAAAATGGTTTATGAGAATCTTATGCATGTTAATATTTAGAGTCAAAATTAAAGTTTTGTGATCCAAGTTATGCTTATGTTTGTTTAAGATACCAAAATTAAGTTGATTATGGGAATATCCAATATAACATAGTCAACAACATTGTTGTTAAAACCATAAATACAAGCCATTCGGTTAGATTTCGGCCACTACATAGTATTAGGTCATGACAACTATAAATTTTAATCAATTATGTGTGAAACAAGTTTTCACCTAGATCTTTTGAACTTCTTTTATACATGTGGCTAAATGAAGGTCTCCATTTAACCATCATATATCCATGATAATACTGGCTCTAGACCAAGCATCGAGGGGGGTCAAATCCATTCATGTGTAAACCCCTTTTAGAGTCCCAACCTTGAGGAAAAGTTTGCACCTCAAGGTATTTGATCCCTCTCGGTGCTTGGTAGATCTTGAGTTAAGATGGATCTATGTTGGTTTAATCTATATAGGTCATGATATGGTAATTACTCCTCTAAGAGAATAATTGAAATTCAAGACTTCAATTGCTGCAAGATGTGCATTTGGAAAAATAAAGATATTGAACATGGATGCAGTGAGTTCTAGAGGTGGAAGAAACAAATCAGATAAAATAATTCAGCTAGAGATGCACAAAAAAAAAGACTACGTTTATCAAAGTATCAATCATGAATCTTGGAAGAGAACTTCATTCCTTGATCACTTATGTAAATTACTTTGTCATAGTTCATTGTTGAAATAATGGCATAATTAGTTTATCAATGAAACTTGCAAAAAATTAAGTTCACATAGGTGAACAAATTAAATTTGTAACCACGTTAAGTGAAAGTGTGTTTTTAAAACCAAAGAGAAAGTCAAGAGTGAAAAGTTGAAGAATTTTATTATCTCATTGGTCTACTTATTGTGTGTAGAAGAAATTTGAAACAAAAGGAAGTGGAGTGTGAGAATTTCATAATGATATTTCCAAATCTAAATGATGGGCATAAAATATTGAAAAGAAGAATGCAATATCTAATAGACATTAAAACTATGTGGGGTGTGGGTGAAGAAATTTTATATGCACAGTCATCTAATTCAATTCCTTTAGCCATTGTTGCCCTCATAATTTTTCTTTCCTATGAGTGCTAATTTGTCTTTCCTATGAGTGCCTCACGACCACCTCAAACTCATAGTTGAAAACAATTTGTCCTTGTCTAGCCTCTGAATTTAGGAGAAGCAATCTGTTTGTGAACACTTCTGGAAAGCATGTATTGCTCGTGTCATTTAACGGTGAGTGATACACGGTTTTTGATGCCGAAAACAATTTATAAGGGATCCATGCCTTCCACACCAACACCATCGCTATCAAATCCAGGATAGTAAATTACTACCATATGAATATGGCATTTGGAGAGGAATGGTTTATTTATTTTTCATCGATCATAATTCCATGCCATGTTGCAAGCCAAATAAGGACTATCCAAAATTTTCAATGTTATGAAATTTGCACGTATGTACCATGGATCCAAAAATGAGTTGTCTTATGTATTGGTCTTTGCCACTGGATGTTGGAATTGAATAGGACAGACCAAAGTATATATTTTTATATTTTTCTTAGAGCCTACATGTTCCACATCAGTGTGGCATACATGACACATCTCACTCACTTGGGTTGTATAAAGCGCCTCTTCAAAACAACCAGAAAGGGTTAGGGTTAAAGAGTGTGATTGGGATTACAACTTGCTTAATTGTTAGTCTATAATTAAAGTCCCCTGGGATAAGGATATCACCTTTAATTCTTAAATAATAAATACCATGTTCTAAGTGACAAAAGGGCACTTTAAATTGTTTGGCTTGTAACATGTAATAATGCAAAATTATATCTTTCTAAAAAATAACGTTAATTTTTTAAATCCACATCCACTTGTGTTGGTTGAAAGGGTCTTTAGGATTATGAAGCTTAATATAAGGCACAAGGTCCTTCCTAAAGAAATAGGTAATTCCTCCATGGCCTCTTTGAGGGGATACTTTATTCTTGATTGACCACAAAACAAAACCATTCATATCAAGGATACAAAGTTCATCATGTTCTTCAATTTCTATAAGAAAGATAATTTCAACTAATTTAGAAATCCAACTCAACTTAGAACCCTTCATGGAAATCCTTGACAATTACATTTGAGGACCCTAAGATCCTTGATTTCCTATTTATTACTATTATTTTGGTCCTTATCCCTTATAATTGCTTTCATATTCCTAATTAATGTATATTTTTCTTCTTTCCTAGACTCTTACCATTTATACTTCTATACTCAATTCAACATGATCCATTGGAATGATATGCTCATTTATGAATATTTCCAAACTTTTAAAACCAAAAGTTTTACATATTATGCTAGGGGTGGTAGGTGCGAGAGGGTGAAATGGTGGGGGGTACTTCTTGGCCCTAAGATATTTCTTGAAATTATATATGCATGAGGGTTGGGATCAACGACTAACGATTAGGAAGAGATACATGCCATATGCCTAGGAATAACTCTTCTTTGTACTAGAAATATTGAGAAAGTTATGCTCATCATTGATCATTGGGAAAGTTGGAAAAGTAATAGTCAAAGCGAATCATCATTGTCTTGAATTTTAGAAATAATCAATGTTGTTCTTCCCTATCCTCCGCTAGGTTGCATCCCTTACCAACAAAACCTCTTATCTTAGATATTATAATTGTGAGACATGGATTAGGAAGGGATACAAGGCTAGGGAATAATTTGCAGGATGCATCTTTCCCATACCACTTCAAGCCTTCAAGCCATTTCTTAGGCTAAAGAGGCAACTTCTTGATGTATAAATCCTAGTCGGTCACCCTAGGATAACTTGATTGGTATTTGTCAAGCTTTTACTAGATTTATAGAAAAGGTTGCGGTGCATGAGTTAGTATTTTCTATGTGCTTTGATGATATAAAAAAAAATTTATGTGAAGGGGAATAAATAGATTAAAAAAAAAACCAACTCTTGAAAGTGTAACTTAATAAGGTAGGAGAATTTTAATTATAACTTCATGTTTTTAAGATAATTATGCGAGATAATAAATATAAAATAAACAAGGGAACCAAACATACATTCTTCTAAAACATTTTCATGAAGACAAAAAACCAAATGGGTAAGATAAACATGGATCCATTGATTTATTCAACAAGATGGAAGTAAAAAAAGCGAAGGAAACCAACATAGTTTGCTTGAAATTTGCAGAGATTCATTTTAGTGGCAAACTGCTTTGATCTTGATTACACAATAAAATGAACAAGAGAGCTTTTAATTACAATGGAGGACACTAGGATGGATTATAAAATATTTGTACTAGACATATTTCTTTCCTTCCCAAAATTTTAGGCTTCAAATGATGCTTGCACAAAGAAATATAAAGATATGGGGGGACAAAAGTGACATTGATGTTGCAGATCCCTTAACACTAAGCTCTAGGAAAAAATTGGCAACCTCACGATTTGAAAATTCTTGATCCTTTATTATGTGGCAGAGGCTTTCTTTTATTGGTATTTTTATGTTTAAAGGCGTACCTTTCTCTAAAAATGATGTAAGGTTGGGGTAGCTTCATAGTTAAGCTGGTCTATTTAATGAGTGTTACTAGAATCAAACCCCTATCGAGGGGAATACCCAAAAGTGGTTTCCCATATTCTCTATCTATTCTTAATTCGATCCTTCCTAGTGTCATACTAGTGGTATCTAAGAAGGTTAATACTTAGTCAATCCTACCATTCTCTCTTTACTTTCATCCAAATTGGAATCATTGCGCAAATACAACTAAGAGTGATTTAGTTTTATCATTTAATTATTATTTCTCTTAGATTTTTCTCCCATGTTAGACCCCGACTGAGTAAGTGGTATTTGTGACAATACAATGATGCTCGGTGATATTTTTTTGTGAACCTTGGCTAGTGTAATCATGTATTACATTGATTAATATCCAACCATTTAATTTATTGTCCTTTCGCCCTTTATAATAATGTATGGTTTATCCATCTCTATCATTGGAGTGTAATGAATGGACTTTAGATAGTGCATCTTCCTTGAAAGGAGGGTCCAGGTCGTGATGGAGAGGTGTAGCTAAGTATGCACTTCTATAGGTGACAAATTGACATTCTTGTCTATTACAAATATAATAATGGGAGTGAATGTTTGCAACATCTTATGGTACACGTCACTGGTATGCAATTTTAATTGATCATCCCATGTGTAAGGAAGGCCATGATTGATCACAGTACCCATATCTATCAACATGGTTTAAATAGGTTTCTCTACTTGTAATTCCTTCTCTTTAGTGAGTTTCCAACTTAAATATTTATTGGTACATATATCAACATCAATAGAAACTAAGGTCTGATCTCTCACACCTAATATCTCCAAGGCGTCAGTTTGATATTATTGATGACCCCTTTGACTACCTCAATGATATTATTCCTGCTCTATACCTCCTACCTGTTGTCACTTAGATATTTGTTGAAATATTTATGTAATCTACCAATTTCCAAATAAAAATTTAGGTGGCTTATTATCCTCAATAAGTCTTTGACCATGTAAACCCAAATGGTTCTAGTAACACCTTTAAAATTCTTGACCATTTAGGCCTTGGTCATAACTTCTTCATACATGTCCTTCCATGTGTCCCTTTCCTCTTCCAAATATTCCACTTGTTTATGATATTCATGCCACTTCTTTTATGTTTCCTCTAGCTTCTACCCTTGCTTCTTCAAATCTTCCTTTCTCTTTTCAATTAACTTCTCAACTACAATGGTTTTAAGGGAAATTTATTAAGATTTATCCTCCCATTATTCTAGCTCTTCGAAGAGTTGAATTATTTTATGTTGCAGAAGCCTATGATTATGTGGTGGAATGTGGGTGGCTATCAAGGGAGGCCAAATATTTTTCCTTTCTATCCCGAGGAAGCTAATGCCTTTAATTATTGATATTTTCATTGGCCTCATCCATCTTGAAGGATAAATCATAAGCCTTACTCTGCACAACTTCTAGAGCTTTGATTCTTCCCTCCACTACATAACTCTAAGCATTTAAAGAGGAATTTTCTACTCTTAATATATTAACCTCATTGATTAGTCATTGATTCTCCTCTTGCATCTATTGAGTGATGGGGAAGAGAGTAGTCATCTAACTATTTTCTAAATACTTTTCTCTCTCATATTTCTCCTTGACTAGGGAGACTATCTCACCAAACTCCTACTTATCTTTGTGAATAGATCCCAAAATGACATGCAAATAAGTTATCTCTTATTTCATGGAATTTACATCAACATTCAAAAATCAGTTTCATATAGATATATCATCCAATTGATTCTTGAGGATTTCACTTGAAGAAGAAAAATTTATGTATTTGTCAAACACTATACTACTTGAACCTAGAGCAATAGATACATCATCCTTTGTAGGCACTCCAATTGTCTCAAATTAACTTGAAAGAACCTCCAATTTTGTGGTTTCACTTCACAGTAGGGTTTCTTAGTAAAAGTCTCCATTGTGATGTATTTAATCATGAAAATTAGATAAACAACAAGATAAATAGAGATAAACAATGCCATAATCCCAATATTATAACGCATAATGACTTAACAAAGAGAATAAGGAATATAAATGCAATAGAATTACCTTCTTGTATTAAAGTATTCAAATCTAGAAGCAATGTTCACACACATCTTAAGGTTGGGTGACGTTCCACTTGAATATAGATCCAATATGATAATTCTTGAGAAGGAAATTCACAACCATCTATCTCTTTAAATAGGCTTTCACTTGACATCGTCAAATAATTAATAAGTACCAACTTCCTAGTGGGCCTTAATTAATAGAGATTCCCCTTTTACATTAATTGTTGATTGCTAACTACTCGGGGTTATTCAAAAGAGATGGTTGTATACATTAAATGACATACTCCTAAAGTAAGGGGGTTAGGGTGGGAAACTAACATACTCTACCCCTTCAAAAGTGATCCTTAAGGTTGAAGGTGTGGAAATTGCTACATAATCCCTGTTAGTTCCCACATGGCCTATTTTGGTGTCATATATTTCCACTAGATCAAAACTTTCCTGTGCAAACGATGTTTCTTTGAGACAAGATTGTTGCCATCTAGAGCCAAATTGAGCCTTCCTAATCCAATTATGGTAATCTGGTATGTAATTTATTATTAGAGACCGCTATTTTTTTAGGAAAAAGACATGAAATACTGGGGGGATATTGGAGTGATCTAGTAGAATGAGCTTGAATACCACCCATACAATGCATTGGGGGATTTTGTAAGGTCCATTGAACTTCAAAGTGAGCTTCTAGTGGAAAGGAGTCTTGAGTTATGTTTGTTTATAAGGTTGGAGTCTAAGAAAAACCTAATCCCTTACTTCAAATGAACACTTAGAGCAATGTTGATATACCTATTGTTTGATTATGTTTTGATCCATAACCATTTTTTCTTAAGGGTGCAGAGAATAGCTTATATGGTGTGAAGTGTGTTGTCCACAACCTGAACGTTGGAGGTTCCCGACAAATAGGAAATCACTTACGAGGGATTTTCACTGTACACCTTCATGGGGCCATTATAAGTGGTATTATACCACCAATCAACTAGAGGAATCCATGTGCCCAGTGGTGTGTCTTGTCCAATGCAAAGCAACTCAAATAGTTTTCCAAGTAGTTATTGTCTGCTTTCTTTTGACCATCAACTTTGGAATGATATGTTGTGCTAAGATTCAACTAGGTACCCTAAAGTTTAAGCAACTGTTTCCAAAATTTTCTTGTGAAGGTAGGGTATTGATGAGATATTACAATAGAAGATGACATGCCATGTAGCTTAACAATTTGATCCATGAATACTTGTTCCATGAGGAATGGTGTAAAAGGGTGTAAAAAGGCACAAAAGTGAACATATTTGGCCAAGCAATCTACTAGCACCATAATGACAGATTTATTGCCTACTTTAGGAAGCCCCATGATAAAATCCATAGTGATATCTATCCAAACATTCTTGGGAATCGAAAGTGACTGCAAATGAAAAGTTGACTTGACTTTTTCTCCCTTATGTCATTGGCAAGCTGCAACAAAGTTGTGGATGTCCTTTTTCATTCCTTCCCAAAAGAACGAGTGCTTAATTCATTCATAGGTTTTACGAAATCCAGAGTGGACTACTGTGGGTGATGAATGTAAATCCTATAAGATTCGTTGTTTTAAGGTTGACTCTACGGTGAGAAAAATGTGCTCCTTATAAACCATAGTATTTCGGTGCCATGTATACCCAAGTGGAGGGTTCAAATATTCTTAAATCCATTTTATAAGTTGTTAGACGTTGTCCTGGGCCATCCCTTCCTAAATTGATTCATCAATACACCCTAGAACTAGTAAGGACATTGTAAAGAGGGAACCCTTCAACTCAAATTGCCTAGAAAAAACATCTACCACCACATTGTTGCGACCCTTATTATAGATGATATCATAATCATACCCTCATAGTGACCCATTTGTGTTGCTATGGTGAGGACAAGCTTTGTTCTAGGAAATATTTGAGGCTATGATGATTGGTCTTGATTTGGAAACATCGCCTTCTTAAATATATGGGTGTTGTGTCTCATTAGCATGAAGGATAGCCATCATTTATTTTTCATATGTGCACTTTTCCAAGTTTCACTCACACACGTTCTTACCAGTGAAGGTTAATAGGCATCCATCTTGCAACAATACCACTCATGGGCCACATCTACAGGTATCATACTCTAATATGAAAGTATTAGTGAAATCCTACATGGATAAAACTAGCATAATGCACATAGAATACTTTAGGGATAATAAGGCTACTCCATTGCATCAATCCAGTCGAAGGAATTATTTTTTAGAAATTATGTGAGAAGAGCTGCAATCTTTCCATAATTTTTCAAAAAATTATAGTAGTATCTCATAAGTCCAA
Source organism: Pseudotsuga menziesii (assembly GCA_001517045.1). NCBI lineage: Eukaryota > Viridiplantae > Streptophyta > Pinopsida > Pinales > Pinaceae > Pseudotsuga > Pseudotsuga menziesii. The sequence goes on from LPNX010885810.1 coordinate 56,813, forward strand.
GGAACCCCCTTGAGCTCTTCCGAGTTTTGGGGTGGTGTTAGTTATTCATAGCTTCAACTTTATTAGGATCCACAAGTACACCATCTTGACTCACAATCCTCCAACATTGTATTAATTTTGAAAGTTTTGTACCATTTTTTGGCGGAAATACAATTGTGAAGATGAAAAGTAAGGGAAATATGGTAGGAATATGATGTATGTATATGGTATATACCATGGAGAGCTAGGTGAACAATTTTTAGTGTTAACAAATTTCCCCTTGATGTGTGAGGGAATGAGCTCATCGTATGGTCGATGGACATCATAGGATCATGGGAATAATGGTGACAATAGTGGAGAGACTGGAGAGACCCGCGGAGAAGTGGAGCTTCCTTGTTCGAACTACAGTGGCTTTTGTTTTTTTATTATGGGTTCTAAAAAATGGATGAGATACATATAATGTGTGACATGTATATGGACGAGGCGGGAATACCCATGCTCATAACACTCTCAAAAGAATAAATAATGGGATCAAAGCTCAAAAACATGGGATCCGATCAATACATATACAAATGATGATGCATAATGGTGGCCTCAATGGGAGGTTGAATACAATGCTAATTTGAAGAACTAATACATAGGAACAATGGAATTCTCATGGAATGCAATATCATCACTACTGATGCTCTACTGAATCTAGAGGTGTACATATATATGGACTCAATGACTGAGAGCCAAAATCTCTGTGGTACAGTATACAACATTAAGTACTGGAGATACAAGGAAGCACAACACTGGGGCTTCCGACCACTGTCGCCAACGCAGCCTGGAAATCATAAGGGACATGAAACTGTGAGGGTCCCATGGTAGAATCACCAATGTGATAGAGTCAGGAGAAAATCAGGGTCTTCAAAAATATAATGAATGGACCAATTCCCTGTATGAATCTCGTAGGTGTGATGATGTAGCTGAAGTTGAGCACGTGAGACACAACCATCCCAAGAGGCACTAACGACTCTTCTCAAGTGGTCCAAGGAACTCATCAATGAGGTGGATGAAGCTAGGATACATGGACCTCTGGGTCGATCCTCTGGAATAAATGTGCTAACCTTGACAGAGGGAGATCTGCAACTAATCAAGGCAATTATGTGTCCTTGACTAGAAGCACGAGGGAGGTAACCAAAGATGTGGAAAAATCTGGTGACTGACACATTGAATGGGGGAACAGAGGCAGGGGAGCACAGGGGACTCAAACTTCCTTTGTTCAGAGTACGATGGAAGGGCTAACCTGGCAGAAAATGAAACCGATTCATGGGAGAGGGATCATAGCTATAATACCAGGAAGATAATTGCAATGGGAAATACTGAGGGAGGTAACTAGACTAGTGATATCTAGGGGATCTAAGGAAAACTCATTGCAGAATACTTTGAACAAAGAAGACCCAATGGGGGGAAGCTGCCACATTGTGATATCATATGTGGTGGTGCCTAAAGACACCATTTGGGACTTCTTCATATTTTAAGGAGCACGAAGAAGGGATAGAAGTAAGCTCGACATGACACGATCTTGTGGATTTTTAGCGAGCCCGAGAAAGTAAATGCTCAATGGTGTTTTCATTTTTAGAGAGTATGAAAACATGAAGAAGAATCTAGTGTGGTCTCTTTTTCGTTAATAGTCTCCTAAGCCCGAAAAAAGATAAACTTATACAAAGGAGAGCTCTCCCAACATTTGGGGAAGGGAGACTTCTTTACCGTTGGTAGTCCAACCAAGTCAGAAAATTTTAAACCTATACTAACTCGACGATCGTTCAGATACTTTTACGAGTATGAAAAAAACCAAGTTTGATCGGCAATCTTTTCTTGATGAGAAGGTTGGAAAAAAGCTTAAAGACAACCTATATTGAGCTTTTTCGTAAAGTATTGTCCCCATGCCCGATAAATCATAAAAGGATGCGAAGGGAAACGTTCTTAGCTTGAAAGTGCCAGGGTGGTCCTTTTCTTATAATAGTCTATATAGTCCGAAAAAATGAGATAAACACGGCTACATAGATGCCCTTTCAAATACTCTAACGAGCGTGAAAGGTAGCAAGCGTGCTCGACAATATTTTCATTCTTTTAGGAGTCAGAAAAGAGATTAAAAAAAACTCCATAATGGTCAATCAAGCAAGGGGGAAGTGTTCGATATATGGAAAGAGGTTATGCTGTGAACATGGATGATAGGAATAAATGCAGAACAGTAATGGGCCCCCCTTGCGGGATGATGGATGGTGGTCAAATATGGTCAACTGTGCAGTAGGGATGGAGTGGATGGCTCGTGAACATGCCAATACATATAATGGGAGATTTACGTGATGGCACACAAATCGAAGAGAATTCCGAGAAATAGCCCAAAAAATCATGGGAGAGATCGAGACATGGGCCTCGTCAAAATATAGAGGACAAAAAACCAAACTCGGTGGTGCGAACGATGCCTCAAACAAACACTGGATGACTCTATGGCGCACAAAAGAAATATTTGACCAAATGGAGGCCTATGGGTACGGAGCTAGCTCAATGTACAAGGTGTGATTCACGTGGTGGCACACAAATTGAGGTGACTCCGAGAAATGGCTCAAATAAAGTAGGGAGAGAGTCAATCTAGTACAGGTCATCTCTTCAACTGAGAGATTTTTTCCACAATGGTGGAAACTTCCTATCCTCATAGAGGATGATCCATACATGAGCATGGACTACCGAGGAGATCCTGGAGACACCTTGAACTCCAGTATAGGTATAGGGACCTGACGATAAGCTAGCATGGTGGTATCTAGATCATACGTGCAACATCCTATGTGAATTTGCAGACGTGGGACCACACTCTCCAGTGGGGTACCAGCGACACAGGGGCATGGTGGATGTGTTAGATCCACCCGCTCACGTGCAAATGATGCGACAGAGTTCTACAATAGACTCACTGCGACTAGACATGGAGAAACTATGAGAGGGAATCACCGACTCGTGGTAAAAACGATGCAAAAAAAATATATAAACTATGCTACATAGGTCTGTATGGTGACTGACTCTAGGAATAGAATCTTCGGCGAAGGAAATTGGCCTTACCTTGGAGACTCTGCAATTGGAGTAGAGTACATGGGGGGGAAAGATTCAGAATGGCTTGAACCTTCAATGGATACACTGTGATCCCTTTGTGAGATACTATGAACCCGAGTGAACGTCCGACGGGGACACAAAACACACACTTGAGAGGGCTCAAGCGGACGTTGTATTTGCTACAGCGTAAGAAGATTTGTTGTAAGTCGTATCGATGTTGTGAACACTTTCGAGAGCGAGCTGTGAGGTCGTCTAGGTAGACCAAGATAATGTGGATAAGGTCATGGAAGAAGAACGTCATGGCCTACCGAAAAGTGGCTCCATCATTTTTAAGGCCAAATGGAATAACCCGATATGCAAACATACCCCAGGGGGTTGTGAAAACAGTATTGTATTGGTCCTCTTTCCGAATCTGAATTTGGTTATAACAAAAAAACCATCCATGAAAGAAAAGACTTCATGGCCGGCACACACATCAATGATTTAGTAAATGAACGAGGTGGGGAAGTTGTCATTGGGACATGCCAAATTCAATTCATGGAAGTTAGTACAGACGCAAATGGCACCTTTTTTTTATTAACGAGAACAGGATTATAAACCCAAGTGGTATACACGATGGGGTATATGAAACCTGCTTTACACAATTTCTTGATCTTGGTTTTGACAACATGATCCTTTGAGGGGTGAATGGGTGTTTGCTTTTGGCGTACGGGTGTAACATTAGGCCATGTGTCGATAAGATGTTTGATGATAGATGGATCAAGTCCACACATCTCAGTGTAGGACCAAGCGAAAATTTCACGAAATTCCTAAAAAGTGCTTTGTAAGAAGCAACTTCTTTAGGGGAGCAAGATGCTCTGAGTGTAATATCACCAAATACCTTGGGATTAGTCAATATATTGACCTTGATAGTTGGTGAAATGTTATCCAAGTTTCCCTCTTCAAAGGCGTCTCGTGCCGGAATGGGGTTCTTGAATCAGTCTACTTTTCCATGAATGAAGTCTTTAGCTTTGACTGAGTACTGATCCAATGATGAAATAGGTTCATCGGGGATAAAGAATGAGCAATGGTGGATATCATCCCAAGGGTACCCAGGAGCCGAAAGATCCTCAAGGATCTCCTCATTGTTGTTGAAACAATGCGTAGATAGATCGAAGGGATCCTCCACGACTGTGGAGACGGAAGGGGTACTGGAACTCGCGATCATATATATGGTGTTGGTTGTGTCCGAGGAAGAAACCGAAGGGTGGATCTCCTCAAGGACGGTGACATTAGATTCACGGGAGTGTTTCCAAAGGTCATGATGGGTTGATCGGTACTCAGGAAAATCTGGGAAATGGTGAGAGTAATGACCATATAAGCCATAAGATTCACAAGTATGGTTGGTTCGCAATGACTTGTTCTTGACCATTGATGGATCTAGGATGGTGACCATTGGAGTGCCATCAACCTCATATATAATGTCCTTGTGGGTGGGAAGGAGAAGCAACTCAAGACATTTATGTGTCCCATGGCCTTGAACATCGCAAAAAGTACAGATAGGAGCTGGATGTGGTTCAATCATTGCTTTGGAAGCCTTTTCCCCAACCTTCTTTGGAGGAGGAGGAGCATGCGTGGAGACATGGGTAGTATTCCATGGACCAGGAGGTGGTTGCATCATCATCTCAATGGGTTGGATGGGAGTCAAAATGACTTGGGGATTCGGGGGTGGGGTGGGTGGATCGAGGTACCATACAGGAATTCCCAGCGTAAAATTAGGTAAGTTAAGAGTATCCATGACAGGATTGATCACAAAGCTAGATGGTGGAAAAAGGAAGGGAATTGCATGGACCAGGAAGGAACCCCAATAGTTCCCTAATGACTTTGGTTGGGGTTGTGATGTGGTCAGAACGGTACTAGACGTGATGGTGCACAAATTCGATACGTTAGTCGACGAAGGTGGAGGTGGTAAGGACAAAAAGGTGTCTGTCATAGGAGTGTTGGAAAACAAGCCCGAGCCAACAACAGATAAAGATGGAATGGTAACGCTATCGATGGTGGTGTCAATAGTTGAAAGGACGTGTTTTGGTGTGGCCAACCCCTTAGGATCATAGTACATTAACTGGTCGAGTATCACGATCTTCCCATCATGAGGGAACATTGGGAGTTGAAAGACGGTAGAGGCCACGGCTCGCATGGAATACATGTAGCTACGTCCTAGGAGGAGGTTGTAATCAAGTTGAGCATTGAAAACCTCAATTTCAATCAAGACCGTTTTATTGGCTAGCTCAACATGAACGTTCGTCAGAATCCCTTGGGGCTAAGTAGAGCAACCATCATAGGCGCGAAGAGCGGTGGTGGAAGGTTGAAGGGTAGGGGACATGAGTTTCTTCCAAACAAAGGTTGAAATAATGCAGGTCGATTCCCCCTCATCAATAATGCCTCGATGCACGACCAAATTCTGAATTGTGACAGGAACTTGGAATGCGATGGTAGATGGAATCCTGGGTTTTCCTTAATCCAGGTCAAAAGTGATCAACCTATAATCAGAGGGATCTATGGCACCTAACGCAAACAACAATGCTCTCCGCTGTGATGGGCAAGTTTTAATCAATTCCAAAGCAAACATGGCTGTAGAAGATTGGGCCAAGTCATCAACTATATTGTAGTTGAGGGCAGCTCTGGCAGTAGCATTGTTTGCGACACGACGCATAGGGAACCATGGGATTCTAGTCGCCCCATATGTGGGGGGTCTTGGTAAGTGCAGAGACATGTCAGAAGTGGTAGAGGTAGACGTTGTTGTTGGGTTAGCGGTTTCTGTGGTGGAGCCATATTGGTTGCATCAAGTTTGGAGGTTGACTTCTGATGACAATGTCATGAGGTGATGGACAACAACCTCAATAGTAGCTATAGGAGTAGGTGGGACTAGTATTGGGTTGTTACCATTCCTTTGTGTAGTAGGGGGTTTTGGAGCACCATAGGCGGGGGACCTGGTGGCGTTGGGTTGGGCTGAGCCGGAGCATCCGCGTTTTGGATCACATTGACTGTCATTTTGGAGAAGTTGTTGGACGTGTGCTATGTGAGGACACTGATGAGTGTAATGGCCATAGGTGTTAAAGATATCAAACAAATGATTGTTCCATAATTGTGGGTTCTTTCCAATTCGATTAGGACGTTGGGGATTCTGTGCAGGAGGTTTGACGTCGTTGTTGTTTGTAGTGTTGTCCTGCTGGCCGCCTCCTTGGGGTTGGTTATTGCCTCAATTTCTACCTCTCTTGTTCTTTCCTTGTCCTTGTTGGTTATCGGGGACGGGTTGGTTAGGGAGGTTTTATTGAGAATAAACCTGTCCTGTAGAAACCAAAGGATTTGGGGCCAGAGCCAGAGTGGTTTGCATAGGTGGTGCATAATAGACCAAAAGAGCTGGAAGGGGCTGCAAATCCAGCCATTTGGACAGAACACGAGTGTGCCTAAAAAGTCGGTCCATGAACTTGAGGAGTTGGTGCGGAAGGCACATAATATTGGGTGGCTCCGGACTGAGCCGTCATGCATGAATAATTAGGGGCATAACCATGAGGTGCATAGGAGGAAGTGGCTCTGGAGTGAGCCATCACACTTGATTAATCAATGGCGTAATTTGGTTGGGAAACACTATGAGTGTTACCCAAATGGGGTGACATCATGGGAGAGGCCATATAAAACTGAGGGTGCTGGCTAATAGAGCCGATAACTCCATCAGCAACGTGAGATGCCCCTGAGGTATCTCAGCGTGAAGTGCTGACCCGAGGAGCATAAGGTATGACGGTATACAAGTAGCTCGATTGGGCGTATATCAGATCGATCTGCTGAGACTTAAGGATGGCTTCTTCCTCGGTTTGTGGTCGCTTAGATGCGACATCCTTGGCTATGGGGAGGAGCAAGGTCTTGAGTAACTAATCAAGGAAGATCCTATCGTTTAACTGGATCTTACATTTAAGGATATGATCCGTGATATGGGTAGTTTTCTTCTGGCGAGAGGATAGTAGGATCTGCGCTCCCTCGTTATAACAGACGAGTAACTGGAAGTACTGAAAGAACATCGAAGTGAGCGAGGAGAATTCAGGGTAAGTAGCATGAGGCAATTCGATACACCACTTGGCTGTAGCACCCATAAGTGTGCGCTGGAAAAACCTCAATTGAATGGATTCATCCACAATGCTGTTAGATGCACACCACAGGTGGAATGACATGATGTGATTTTGAGGGTCCTCTCCTGCCTTTCCCTCGAACTTAGGGATGTCCAAGGGAATATTGGTAGGCATAGGAGGACAATGTGGTGGTGAAAAATGGGGTCATTCGTTAATCGTGCCAAATCTGGCAGGTTGAGACTAGCCATAAAAGGTAAGCTAGAACCGAGGGTGGCTCGGGAAGGGCCAATGATGGTGCCGGTAGTTGTAGGAACATACTTTCCATGCATAAATGGGGGTGGATGAGGTTGACTTTCAACCGTAGGAAAAGTCATTGGTATAGCAGGAATAGTCTGAACCGACATGGAAGGGCCACTGCAACCATGTATATAATGTGGAATGGTAGTGACAACGGTGGCTAGAATGGAACCACCACTAGTAGGTAGTGAACCAACAATAGTGTGTGTAGTGATGACGGGCCCCCTAGGACCAGGGCCTATAGGCCCAGTGGAAGGGATACCTGGAATGATGGGTGAAATGGACATGAGTCCAATACTAAAAATACCAACTTGAAAAGGGCCAAGATGCGTGCTAGCAATGGGGCTAGATGGAGCAGTGAACAAGGTGGGTTCAGATTGATAGGAATCCGAATCAAATTCAGAGGACGTGTGTGGCTTCGAAGGTGGTGAGTGACGTTGAAGATGGATTTGATGATGTCGGTTCAGAGAACTGAACTTGGGGGTGTTTCCCCTAATCCTATATGAGTAGCGTGGTGGAGCTATGATGACTATATGGAGTGCTGTGTAATGACTCAAAACTTAAGGGGATCAATCACAGGCTCAAAAACCAAACTACAACCAAGTGTGTAAGAGGAGAGTGTATGAAATGGTGACTCACAGACTAACAACAATCTCTAAAACCAAGCTGTGACAACAGTTCACAGAAAGGAGAGTCTACAACAAAGTGGCTAGAAATCCAATAAGAAACACTACCTATCAAATGAAAAATGACTCACTGAACTATGGGGTATGAGTGAAAGCAAGATCCTAACTACAAGCTGGAATCCCCTCACAAATCGTATCCTCGGTAGGGTGATGAAATCCTAGTCAACCAATACGAAATGGAAGAACCATACAGGCTAAGAGAATCCCACTATCGAGAAGGACCTGTTATGTCCCCTCCCGTCTACCAGCGAGGGAACGCGAACATGCTTCTATTCAATCCGGGAAAACTAGCCCCATAAACATAAAATAAAATGCATTGAAGTAAAATATACACATACGCATAAATCATTAATATACAGTGGAATCAAAATACATTCATTCACAGCATTTAACATGTTCATATTAATCAATAAGCACATACAGTTGCAGAGATAAAATAGACAAGAGATACTTATCTTAGAAGAATCGTGTCCTGCAACCAGCTACGTCGCTGCAACATTCCACCCAACCATAGGCCGGTGTGCTCATTAATCTCTCAGCATCACTGCCACCCCCGAGCTGGGCATGATTCCCACAAGGAATAAGGGAACACTAGCAGACTCACACATAGCCAAGGATATAACAAGAACTCATCCAAGCCAACACAGTTTGGTTTATCAAGCTACAAAGCAGCTGGAAAGTTTGACTGCTAAGCTAGTGAGCTCTACCATAGAGCTATGGACACCTGCACCAGATCTAGCCTGGCTTCTAAAAAATCTACACACCCAACACAAGGAGCATCCCCTTCTCTGCTACACAATCCCACAAGCTATGCCTTCCCTTCCAGTGCTATTCAGGGTGTGCAAAGAAGAAAACCATCCCCCTAGATCTGTTGGTGAGGTTCCTTCTCACACTAGTTTTATCAAGCTAGTTCAAACCCCATTTCCACTCCCAAACCTGTTCAGAGACCAAAAAAATATGTACACACAACAATTACAGTTCTGGGATTGAAGGAAAACATCATAGAGGCCAAAATCGGGAATGGCAATTGAGTAAAATAGCTTAGCCTGTGCAATTCGATTTCCAGAGTTGTTTATGGCCCTAACGTGGCCAAAACGAACTCAACAACACCCAAAAATCGTGGCTCTCTTCTCCCACTCGTTGTGGAACCAGAAAACATTTTTCCCAGTCGGGTAATGAGGAAAAAAACCACAAAAATGCCCAGCAGAGATCCCATCCACTGACTGTTAGTAAAACAACTTCCCATCCATGTGGAAAAAACACAGGAAACTGCAAAAAAACATGAATGAGAGTGCCCTGGAGTTCCAAAAATGTGAATGCATGAGGGAATGGGCAACATTTTTGGGCAATAACTTCCCCCATAAGTCAAAAATCGTTTTCCCAAAAATGAGTGTTTCCCCAAATTTGAATTTGGACTGCCATACCTTGCCCATCCCATGCAATAACTAACTCAACCAATTTCTGGCAGAATTAAATGACTGGGAATAAGAGAAAAAATGGGTAGTTGACAGTTTGATGGCTTCTTCCTTTGACATTTGGATTTTCCCCATTGGCCCCAAAGGTTTGAATACACCCCCCCCCCTTATCCTTAAGAAATCATGCCCCTTCTCATTATTGTTGCATTGACATAGTTGGTTGTGGGTTTTTAATTAAATTGCATATTTACATGATGTCCAAAATTATAATGTGTCGGCTAGCACAAAATACCACCAGCAACGATTTTTAATTGCCGAAACATAAAACGCTAAATCAATGGTGGGATTTTTCCTTTAGCTCCACACCATGATTAATTACAATATATACATCATATACATTTAATGCAAACGGGGTCAAAAATGGGGTGTTACATTCCCCTCCCCCTTCAACAGCAGTGTCCTCCGTGCTTTACAAAATTAAACAAAATGATACACTGGTACCGCCCTTAGTGCTCCCCATAATTGAACAAAAATGGATGTGTCAATCGCATGGAATCCTCCAGCTCCCACATAGCCTCTTCAGGACCGTAGTGCTCCCATTGCACCTTTACCTTCCCTATGGCTCGGTTCCGGAGCATTGTGACCTTCTTGTCGAGGATGCGCATTGGCTCGATTTGGAACTCTCCCTCGGGTTCCACCTAAATCACATCCCAATTTATCACATGGTTAGGATCATGTACATATTTCTTAAGCAAAGAAACATGAAAAACATTATGAGCTCTAGTGCTAGCAAGCAATGCAAGTCTATATGCAACTGGCCCTATTATCTCAAGCACTTCAAACGACCCACAATATCTAGGTGACAACATTTTATACTATGCACTTCATTTATTAGATTACATGCTTGTCATAACATTTTTCTATGACAAGATCTAAATGTGATTTATACATTCATCTCTTTCTACATTGATTAGGCTTGAAATACTTCATCCTTCTTTGTCGCTCTTTCTATCACTAACATTCATATGGTATTTATGTGTGATTAAAACCGATTATTTCTAGCCTTCTTTACTTTATGCTCACTTTATTTTGTCACATTATTTACCTATTGATATCATTTTCACTTTCAACTCTTTTTAATCCCTACAAATTAACATGCATAACCATTATATTGCACCATTCCTCTTATTGCTCTTCAAAATGTATCTTTAGTACTATTAATGTTTTCATTAACTCACATATTATCTTACACATTATTTATTTCATAATTCTTCATGTGTAATTTATAACTCATTATCAGTCTAACCATCATTCATATATCCTTGATATGCCTATGAGTTTCCTTCTATTGGCTTTGAGTATAACACCTTTATTGATACATTTACCTTTTATATCATATCCCCTCTCTCTCTCTCTCTCTATGTGTATATATATATAATATGATTTTTGCTACTTACATGTACATGAATACATTTATTATTCATTACCATTTTCACATTACATTTGGATATTGATTACTCAATATTTGTCAATCTAATTTGTGTATATATATAGATACAACTTTTGTTATAAAATCTATTTTCTATTTGTTGTCTTTCATGCTTAATTTTGCTCATTTAATGATTACGTCTTAACTCTTAATATCTTAATGCTTTAACTTATAATATTGTCTATGTTCACGTTATATATATCCACTCATTACACCTCTAGTACATATTCATACTTGATTACTATTATCACTTGCATGCCAAAATATTGGTACAAAATGCACCCTACCATAACTTGTTGCGTTATTGGTACGTTTATACAACACTAACCCTATGGGATCATCTATACCTAATTATATCCTTTCTCCAACGTTCATACACATTCGGTTGTGTATCCATTATACTTGCAACAACCGTACAACTCGTTATCACTTTATATATATTAACTTGTTTTTTTCAGTTGAAAAAAGAACATTCCTTGGTATTCATTTGAATCAAAGGAACTTTTTACATCTTCAAAAAATCAGCCAATAAACTGTACAAGTACAGCAGTAGTATTAAAAATAGTCCTACCTGTGCAAATCAGCAAATATAACAGTCCTATCAGCCAATGATAACATGTGAATACCTGTAAATACAATAACATATCCACAGAGTCTCATACTCAAAGCACTTTGAGTTCACTACTCAAGAGAACCCTCTCATAGGAAGGTTGTCAAGTACAGTCATCTATGTTCCTAAAGAACATAACAGGAACCCAGAAATCTGATCCAAGGAGGGAGTGATACTCATGTAATCAGTAAAAGGTGCTCAACAATACCTGTAAGTGTCTCACAAAACAGGATGATAATCTGTAGTAGAAAGAGCAATTCTAAAAGAGCTGTGATGAGCTTTCTCCAATAATCTCATTCCCAAAAAATTCTGTAAGTATGAGATGTCCCGGTGCCATATGTAGTCCCTCCTTTGATAAGATGTCTGCCCTCCTGTTATGTTCCCTATAAACATGACTGAGATCCACCCACATGAAGGAGGACATGAGAATCCTAGTGTTGAGGCACCAAGCCTCAAGATTCACCATATCCAAGGTGGATTCCATATTATCCCACTTTATAATCATAGAGGAGTCGCCAAAGATATGTAGGTAAGGTAACCCAATATCCTTTGTGACCCATAGTGATGCCCAAAGTGCTAAGAGCTCAGCTCTAGTGTTGGTACTTCTGCCACATCCTAGCTTGAAGGCAAGAAGGTGAAATTCATTCAGCCAGATACCAAATCCCGCACCCCCCACATCTTTTGCAGCCGTGCCATCAAAAAAGATCGTAGGATACACTAGTGTAGGAGAATTCCCAATGTTCCTAATCCTGAGCTTATTTTTCAGAGGAGGCTTAAAGGTCAAAAAATCATCATATATGATATATAACAATCTGTTCAAGTTTGGCTCCTGATCTTCAAAACATAGGTTGTTCCTAGCCTTCCATATATTCCAAAATATGAAGAAAGGTAAATATAGTAAATACCCCTTCCTAGCAATCCAGCAAGTTAATAATTCCAGAAAGGTATGGCCACACCAGTCCAAATTCACCTTTAATATGCAGCTTAGGCCACCAATCACCTCCTTCAGAAATCTACAGCTGACAAAAAGATGTTCAACCGATTCTGCCTCCTCCTTGCAGAGGCAGCATCTATTGGGACCATACCATTCTTTTTTCCTCAAAGTATCCCAAGTATTTATTTTTTTATTGCATGTGAGCCACACAAAGCATTTGATCTTGAGTGGGATATTAAAGAGCCAAATCTTCAACATAATGTCAGTATCCAACACAGCTTTGTAATTTGATACAATTAAATCATAGGCTTTCCTAGCTGTCACCATACCCCTCTGATCATCAAACATCCATAACAGTCTGTCCTCTGAAGTACCAATCCTAATACCCCCATGTGACAGTCCAGCAACGTATGAGATCCACTGTTCAGCCTAGCGCCCACCCAATAGCAGGTCCGAGGCAGAGTACCATTCAATCCCATCCAACCCACCGCCATCCGGATTTAGTGCATGTGCCAGATGAGTGATACCCAGATCAGTGAGATACACCCTAAGCTCCTCCGATAAAAGATAATGTGAGTTGAACCCAGCGATGGGATCAATACCCACTCTGATTTTTAATCCATTCCCCACCTTCCAACCCAGCTGACAGGTAATCCACCCAATAATCCTGATGAACCCATTCCAAAAATATGAGGTACCAACAATACTAAAGGACCGACCACGAATCCAAGCATCCAGATTTCATGTTGGCAATAACTTTTGAAATGTACTTATAAGCACATATTTCTCACTTTATAATAACATGCAGATTTCATTATGTTAAATGTCCTTGCACATACACTATATTCTTACACATATATTTGATATCGTATAGGCTTACTCCTCATCCTTATATTTATATAATTTTAATGAAACGTCATGTCTCACTGATAATTTCCATGTCTTGGATCATGTCTCTATTGTGGTTCATGGTTAAGGTTTTGTATTAGACTCAAGTTCCATCTCAACCTCCTACGAATTCACTTAGTGGAGGACAACCTCTAAGTCACATGTCGTACACAATTTTTCTTGTGAAAAAATTAGACTTTATGTCAACCTTTTGGCATCATAATATGTACATATATATATTATCTTTCTTTTATATATAGCTCGGTGGGCTAGTTCAAGTGGTTGAGTGCTGTAAGTTTTGAGCAGCAGGTCTCGGGGTCAAATCCCGGGTGGCTACACATTGCTATATAAGGGCCTCATTGATGTCCCCATCGGATTATCTCTTTAATCAGAGCGAATAGACGAGACCCCTAAAGGTGCCCCCTATGCGTTGTTCCCAGGAATATATATAGATATAAACTTGTCATTTCCATATTATTCTACTTGATAATTATTACTATCATTATATCAGTTATATACATTGACATATAACTTGTATATACAACTAGTCTATCCTTCGCAAACTTCCTTACATGCATTTTACCCCCAAAATAGTCAACATGCTATTAGATTTATCAGTTCCTTTATGTTGCTCGATTCATAAGAATACTTTGTCTCCCTTTTTTCACTTTTTTACGTTCGGAATTTATTTCCATGACCCATTTACTAATTTCTTAGTTTAATTGAATCCATTTCTATCATACTTACTTTTCATTTCTAGATTTAATTACACCTATTCGAGAGGATACCCAAAATGATACCTAATGTAATGCCCATAAAGGTTCATCAAGCCTTGATTAGGTATTATAGTTTTTTTCCAGTTTCATATTTAATCAATTGTCCAATTTGTCACTATCCATATCATAATATCAGTTTTTAAGTTTGGATTTCGAATATATAGATCAATCTATGTGGAAGAGATCTAAAAAATGTGCACAATTAGGGATGATTTCCACTCTATCACCGTGAGACCTAATGTAGACCTATTAAGTCGTCGACAGGGCCATAAAAGAACAAGGGTGTCTAATGTAGGTCAATTGAATAATTCCACTTAGTCTTCCATCCTTAGTCTTATATATATATATATATTCACTGAGAAAAAAATCTTGTATTCATTGAATAAACATGAACTACTCTCTATTGAGCTTACATAAAGATTAGCCACTCAAGCTACTCACATACATAAGAAAAAACTTTTATTCTTGTGAGCTTACAAAAACCTTCCATCCACCTAATGCCTCTTTTGTTTTGTCTTCTTTCGGACTAGTCTTTTTTCGGTATATTCATCTTCTGACCTCTTATAGTTTTGAAACTAGATTGTTTCATAGGACATGGAAGAATGTCCATTTGAGCTTTCTTCTATCTCAATCACCCCCAACTAGATTGTTAGAGCTTGTTTGGATAGAGTATCTACTTCTGTATTCAATTCCCTATAAATGTGTGAGAAAACAGTCATCCCAAACTATTCTTTCAAGTTTTGAATTTTGGTTAGTATATGTTGTAGATGTGGTGCTCTGATAAGGTTTTTTCCATTATCCCAATCTATTACCATTTTTGAGTTACCATATATCTGAATGCTCTGTATTTGTCTATCTTTAGTCATTTTCAAAACTTACCATAGAGCTGCTAGCTCAGCTTTGTTGTTGGTTGCTTGTCCAATAGCATATTTAATGCATAGTTTTGTTTCTACTGATAAATTTATGACTGATCCAGCTCCTCCAAGAGGAGGCTCTCCTTGACTCACTCCATCCAAAAAGACCCATGAGAAATCCTTGTTTATGACTGGTGCTATGAGAATTATTTTCTTGCTTGGAGCTGGGCTGAGTTTGTGTTCTTGTATATTTTCCATTAACAAAGCAGTGGTAACATCAGGGGGTACCCACCTATTCTGGAAGATTGATCTATTGTTGGCCTCCCAAATGTTGTATATGAAAAGAATTGGAAAAGCTTCATAACGACATGCTGCTTCATTTTGCCACCATGCATGGGCACGTTGTTCCAACGTAGCATCTGGTCTCTCATGTGCTATATATATATAGTAACACCCATCCAAGTGATGGGTTTTAGTCCTATATACTTAAAAGTAACTATGATTAAATGCAAATTTAACTTAGATTTAGGTTAGGATGCTCAAATGAAATTATGTAATTTACTCTTTTCATTTACAATACTTCGATTTCTGTACAGGTACTACTTCCTCAATACCTTTGTACATACTAAATCTTAAATACAAAATAGTTTAGGCAAATTTAACATTATAATTAAAAGATTCTAAATCTTGCCATAAAAAATCATTTTCGCACGTATGCATTATTCAAAGATGACTAAGTAAATGAAAGCACGATACCTATCCTATAGGTGAAGTGGAAAGCAATACATTACTTCTCTTGTAGTCCAGTCAAGTCCAATGAGCAACAGCAGCACCCAAACTAGTATAACCTCCTAGCCTACTAGGAATAGCCTATCTGACTCCTCAGTCCATAAAACTTACAGTTTTGTAGCCCTCAATCCCAAAACCCCAAGAACACTGAATGGCGTACTTATTCAATAACAATTCCATAGTTCTCCCCACCATCTATGTCACAATCCCCTTCCTCCACTCCAACATAGCTCCACAACTCCTCAAACCAAGTCTAAGCTCCTCCCTAAACTTTCGAAAACTTGTGAACCTTCACTCAGTCAACCCTAGAAGAAGACCACCCCATTCAACCAACCTTTCCCCTTTTATCATTTTTAGGTGACGTTTCCCCAAATCACCCCCTTATCGCTATCTCACTTTGCTTAAAATATTATTTACCAAAAATATCTTAGTAGAAAATCTAGTTAAATCCAATCCCATCTAATCATAATAAAATCTTTATCGAACAATAAAAACCAAATTTAATCTCATATCATCTATTAAATCGTATCTGACATACTTGGACTCTTATCCTATCTTCGTAATAAATTATCAAAATTAAATAATCAATCACACTTCAAAATAGATTCTTCAAAGATTATTTTTTATTTAATATAATAATAAAATAAATATATATACGAAAGGTGGTCCTAGACTTAGGGTTAATTGCGCCGAGAGGTGCTCTACAGCCCAGTATGGGGTAGATCTTGTAACGTTACGTAAAGTTGTAACATTACGTAACGTTACATAATGTTATGTCGACTATAAAAAAAATAGAACATAATGTTATGTCGGCTATAAAAAAAAAACACAACATGGGGGAGATGTTGTAATGTTTTTACTTAACAAAATAATAAAAAATGTTGGCCTTGCACATGGTTTTAAAACCATAAAGCATGTGGTTTTATAACCATAAACCATGTGCATGGTTTTAAAACCATGTGCACATGGTTTGCACATGGTTTTAAAACCATGCACATACGTAATAAATGTCGGCCAGAAAAAAACCTAATATGGGGGAGATGTTGTAATCTTCCTAACTAACAAAACAATAAAAAAGTAAAAATTTAATTATCCGTAAAAAAATATGGGTGAGGAAAAAAACAGAATATGGGGGAGATGTTGTAACGTTTTTACTTAACAAAATAATAATAAAAAAGTTGGCCTTGCACATGGTTTTAAACAAACAATGTGCATGGTTTTAAAACCATGTATGAGGAAATATTGTAATGTTAGTTCATAACAAAATAAAAAAATAATAAAAAATATTATATGTGGACCATAAATAATATTAAATATTAATAATAAAATATTATATGTGGACCTTAAATAAAAATATGTGTCTTTTGGTTTGAATCAAATCAATGGATACCTACAAAGAGATTTGATTCCTCTCGGTGCCTGATAGAGCCTAGGATTTGGATCTACGCTGGTTAATTTCATTTAATTAACTTAATCCTTATATGATTTCGACAACCTTTTGACAACTTATCAAGTAATTATTTATAAGCATACTAGTATGATGAGTGTAAGTTGTGGGTATGTAATAAGCATATGCATGCCTCGTACGTATGATAATAACAACTCACAACAAGGTATTACAATGCCAACTAATACTAAGAAGACAATGGTTATGATCATCAAATATAGGAAACTTGCCTATCTTGTAATTGTGTATCTCAATAACAACTTGCAAGAAATTCTATCATATAAATCTTTGAGTTGATCTTCATCACGATTTCAATTGGAACTATAGTGTGGAAAGAAGGATTAATGGAGGTTGAAAAACATATTTTGGTCTTCTGAACAACTACACAAGAACATATTTATGGGTCTAGAAAAAAAAGTAGCCTTTGATATGCTTGTTACTCTAGTGAACTTATATGGCTATGAATTTTGGGGTATAGCATTTCCAAAGAAACTTGGAGGAAAAATGATCAAATTCATAAGTGTTCTACAATTAATAATATTAAAATGAAAAACAATATGGCCCACCCAATCCTTCTCTTGTGCGTTGGGCTTCCACCCATTGTCAATAAGACCATGATAAAAAACTTATTGTATAAGCACAAATTAATCAACATGAAGACTAAGAGGATTCATGGCATTGCTTCAAATACCACTAAAACTCGCCCCCAAGACATAAGAGAGTGTGGACTAAGGATTTAGATCCTTGGCTTGACAATTGGAAGATACATGAGGTCTCTCTTCATAATAATGATACCATTAAAAACACTATCATAACTAATTTTAAAAGAGAAACCATGGTATAGTGAATAAATTGAGAAGAATAAAAAGTTGGTGTATTATAAGGAGAACATAAACCCCAAGGTATTGGGTGTTATTAGTCTTCTCCGAGAGTATTGGGCTGCCATATTTACATATCAGAGGAAACTCTTCAGCCATCATTAATTGGTTCAATGGGCAGGCTGCCTTAGTGGCATTGGATTTGGATGGCTGGTGTCAAGAGATCAGTGTCCTTCGTTCTTACTTTATCCATCTCAAATCATCCCATGTCTACAGAGATTTTAATGCCATGGCGGATAGCTTATCTAAGGAGGCACTTTTTTTACCTTCTGGGATCCTCCATTACTTGGAATTTTCTGAGGATGTATGTCATTGGCAGGGCTCTGTCCATCTCTATTGATTTGGACATACTCCGCTTCACCTCATTTGGGGATTGAGTATGAGATTTCATCCTTTGGATGATTGGGGTGGCTTGATCCACCATTTTTTCTTTGAGCAAGTTTATCCCTGCAGTGTCTCCTTAGATCAGCTTGTCTGTATTGACTTGATTGATGTTGCTAAGATGATTTGAGATGGGGACTAGTAGTTCGTTATGTATTGCTTCTACTTTTGATTGTGTGAGCCTCGTTTGGTGCTTATTACTTCTTGTATGTTGGAGATGGGACTGAACTTTATGCTCATGGTTGTGGCCTTTCTTTTTTGGTAGATGTACTTGTTGCAGCACAAAGGTTACCTTTGATTCAAATGAATAACAAGGAACTGCTATTTTTCTCCTGGGAAAAAACCCCAAGGTAGAAAATCAAAAGTATCTTTTTATTGTAAGAAGCTCAAATAAGAAAATTAGTATTGGTAAAATAAGCTCAAACTCTCATGAGCTTCAAAGCATAGTAGCATAATTGGGTCGTATTGCCCTTTTGTGTACATAAATTTGGAACAAATTCAAATTGGTTGAATATTCGATCTATGTGTAATTCAAATTGGTCGAATGTTCATCTATGTGTCATTCGAATACGGGTTAATTTTGAAAATTAATTTTAAAAAACCAAATTTTAATTATTAAAACACTATAAAATAAATATTATTCAATTTCATACTTAGTAATTCAATTCAATAGGAATAAAAATAGGCCAAAGAAAATAAATATGCAATTATTATAGCAACACTAGATTTATTGGTTACCAAAACCATGTGCCCAAAACCACTTACATCCTTGCTCATTCGGGAGTCAAAGTAAACCCTAACACAATTTAAACATTAATTAATTTATTCCAATGTAAACATTAATTAATTAATTTCAACGTAATAGTGGTAAATATTATTTACTTTCTTCTTAAAATAATTAACAACTATTAATAACTAAAAGTTTTCTCTTTTATATTAAGGGCATTATCTTAGCCCGCACGGGTGTGGCTCATTGGCGGTTTCGTTGTTATGAAGTCACTTGTTGTAAATTGGAGGTCATTAGATCAATCCCACCAGGGTTTACCTGTGTCCCATGTCTTGCGGCGGGTGTGGGGCACCTAGGGTTATAGTGGTAGCAGGAATAGATCCCTGGTTATAGTGGTAGCGGGAATGGATCCCTGGACCACGCGAGTAGCCCGGCTCCAGTTGCCAATTCCCCTAGTCAAAAAAATTATATATATATGAAGGGCATTATTTTTTTCTTTTGTTAAAAAGTAATTTTGGTTATAAAAAAATATGTTTAAAAAAAAAAAAAAAATTAATGGTTGATATTCAATATTTCATTAAAAATATGGTATATGTTTAACTATATATAAATGTTATATATATATAGTTGTATATTTAATTAAAAATATTATATATTTTGCCTATATTTAATTAAAAATATTATATATAAGAAATCTACTTCAATATTTTATTAGTATTGGATTTTTTTGTTACTTATTTTTCGTATTATATTCATACTCAAATTATGATACTATACTTCAAAGTAAAATTTGACATTAAAATAAACCCAAAAACATTTTGAAAAGATATAATATGTAATTTTTACTACACAAAGAAAGTGGTAGCTGAAAAACAATTTCTCATAAGGTACACTATCTATTCTCTTTCATGTCATTTGTAACACTATGGGTCCCTTTTTTATTATAAAAACAATATATTTAAAACAAATGGATTAATTTCCATATTTATTTTTTCAATAAACTAAAATTAGTTTTAATTAAAAGGTAATATATTTATTCATCATTATAAAAGAGCGTAGCCTAAAAGTTCGATTATTTCATCTATAGAGAACATATTTTTCCGGCATAAATTTAACAAAATATGAGAATAAATTTTTTAAATCTCACAAAACAATGTTAAACTTTTATAATCTCGATGTCCCTTGGGTTTTTGAGGGCGTTAACTAGATCTGTACATCCAAAAAAATTATTTAAACAACACAAATTTGTACACAAAGTTCCAAGAGTTACAAAGAAACCTTATTGAGTTTCTAAAAAGTTCATGCACTGGTTATGCATGGGTCGGTCCAAAGAACAAGAATTTTGAACTTATCCGAGATTTAACCCTCCGTTGTTTTTCAATAGCTCAATGGTAGAGCGGTCGGCTGTTAACTTATTGGTCATAGGTTCGAATCTTACTTGGGGAGATCCATTTGATTCAAAACCTATTTTATTGTCAATGCAGCTTAATACAATCTTTACTCCACTTTACTCCAATGAACGAGACTTTTTTCAGAGGAAAAAATACCAGTCTTTGTTATTCATATGAATCAAAAGACATCTTTTACAATATCAGCATGATAACGGCCAGAATCCAAAGCCAAATCATGACAGAACATAACAGCAGAAGTATCAATACATATCATGACAGAACATAACAGCAGAAGTATCAATACATATCAGCATGAACTGATCAATCTGAGAGCCACCATCATCATCAATAAATGTCAAACAAAGTAGCAGAAATATAAGAAAAAATCTGAACATAGCAGACTTAAGGCTTCATTGACCATTGCTACTAGATCCCTTGCATCAGAACCTATAGCTATGGTTCTAGATGCAAATTCATTGAAACAGGACAACTCTTTTACTAGTAGAACCCTTTGCTACGTAAAAGAATAGGAAATTCCCTTTGTCGTTGTGGGATTCAGATTTATTGCAAAAATAAGGGTCATTACATTTCAAACGCTTGAAGAGACGAAATCGTTGAACGTTTAAACTTCGTCTTATAAAAACTTTCTTAATCATAAAAACTTAAATTACTTTAAAATAAAACATAATATTATAAACTTGCATATTTTCAAAGTTTAAGTTTATTATTGGTGAATATAAGATGTATTTTTTTAAGAGTGCTATGTATGTAGTGAATTTTTGAAAACTGAATTTTTTAAGTTTTTAATTACATTTTAGAAAATATTTAAATAATTAAAATTTAATTTTGTTTAAAGTTTCGAAAGATAAAATTATATAAATATTTTTGTAAAATATTTTTAATTGAAACTATTAAAATGGAGAAATAAACACATGAAACTAAGTTGATCCATATTTCAATTTTATAAATAATTTGTTTATTGTGTTTTTTTTGTAAGGTTCGCATCTATGGAGTTTTGAATTAGCGACCTTACACAAGGAATGTCTTAACAATACACTCATTGCAGTGTATTATTTGCCATGTTTACTTGTTTATCATGTTTTGAATAAACCAACCAGAAGATACTAATGTTTTTTTTCAAATTTATTGAAACAAAAACTTCATTTATTTAAAATATGTTTTTGTTTAAAATTCTAAATATCTAAATATTTTTTTTCCTAAAAAAACATACTTTTTATTCAAGAAAAACTAAAAATACAATCCTTAATTATTGTAACACAATAATTTAAAATGATCTACTACCAAGAATATTACAAAAACATCAACAAGAAGCACCACAAAAGGTTGCTAAATCTTTGACCCAAACCCACTTTATTGTAAAAAAAATAAAGCTTGAAATATATCATATGAGATCATATAACTGAGATTGTAATTGACCAGGAACCAAGAGAAGATCCTCCTCATAAAGGAAACTCGCCCACGAATTCAATTTACGAAAAACTTGAGTGTAACTTACCCACTGAAATTGTCCACTAATATCCTTCAAATGAGCAGCCAATTGTTCCAGACCGAGAATGCTTAATTGGATCTACCCTTTCATCCATTGAATGACTATTGAAGAATAACCAAAAACCTAAAGATGACTAATCCCCTTCTCTAGAGTGTTGAAAAGATAACAAAACAACACTTTCACTCAACAAGCGGGTTTCAATGGCAGAAATTGGGTTTTGATGGTGAAAACCAGGGTCACCTTGACATTCTTCATTAACTAGGCCTCATGATGTAGTTACTTCTCTACCTAATATGCCAATACCTATACCCTCGTAATTGAGTCCTACCTTTTAACCCTTACTTGTATTTATGCCATCCTGCCTTATTTGCAGTCTAAATAATGGCTTAAATCCCGCAAATGTCATTTTGGAGGAGTACCTGAGCTGTTAATTATTGTGGACTTGACAAGTGCAAGAAAAATATCTTTTAATACTCCTTGCGGCCCTACCCACATCAATATTATTAATCATCTAGACCCACCTAACCATAATGAAGGATTTTTACCTAGTAGTCCATTCTGACTCACCTCTTCCCCAGTAAATCAGGTGTCCTCATCCTCCCATGCTTGTGCTCATTTCCCGCATCTAAACCCTAGTCACGATCTTCTTACTGCAAGACCGTGTCCAAAGCTCAAGAGGAAAACTTTTGAAGTCATGATCGCGTTGGGTGCAAATGTTTAAATGGGAGAGTTGTTGTTAATGGTTAACAATGCTTTGGTTGGCATATTCTCTCTGTGACGTATGAGCCTGTCTAATTTTAAGAACTGAACTCGAGAATGTTGGTTGAATATCCTTAGTCATGAGCCCAAATGTTATTCTCTAGCTAGGGGATGGTTAGGGATCATGTTTGATAAACATGATGGTATTACATTTCTCCTTAATGGCAGCTGGTTTTCGGAATCTGCCCCCCTACAACTTCTCAGATGGACGACTATTTTTATGCTAAGAGAACTAGACTATTTACCCGAAGGATTTGGGTCAAGCTTCCTAGCCTTCCTCCAAAGCTATGGTCATAGGATATGTTCAGCAGGATTGGCACTTAACTGGGGCAATATGTATCAACAAACATGAGTTTTCTAGAAACTGGGTATATGTCTATGCCTGCATTTTAGTTGATCTCGACTTATGGGAGGGTTTGTTGGTGAAATGAGTATTTCAGTTGGGATCCACTCTTTTACTCATAAGCTAGACTACTATGGCACCCCTTTTCGGTGTAGCCATTGTCGATAATTGGACCTTCTTGTAAAAGGATGCTCTAAGTCATTCAAATGGAACAACTAGGTTAAGAAATGGACTAGGGTTTTGACAGTGGTCTATCAGAATCACGACTCGAATATTAATTACCGGACTCCTTCTTTACTCTTGGAACCTAAAGAACTTTTGCTCAATCTAAATGGACACTCCATTAAGAGTCATCTACGGACCTCCCTTCCTCAACTAGTTTGTACAACGACTCATCTCTCCATTCTTTGGGTAAGTTCATAAACCATCGTCCCTTTACTCACACTTGTCCATACCCGTTATATTTTAGACAAAAGGTTTCTTCTAGGGTTTTTTCATCCTTTAGAAGCGCAGGTTTCAACTCTACTCCTCCTGGGCCTCTACACATAGCGCAACATTGGGGATAGTTAGGGTTTCATCCCAAGCCATCTCTATGCTCTTATATGCCCCCCTAACTAATTTAGAATTAAGAACAAAGTTGTAGGGACTTGGGAAATGCTTTATCTAGCCTATTTGGGCCTTCCACATCCTTCCAAAATATCCTTAATGATCTTGGTCCCTACCCTCAGTTGACAGATCCACCCTCCCCCTTTTTTTTGATCTCTTGGGCAGCACATCCCCTTCTCCATCCCCCTTATCCGTCATTGGGAATTTTTATTGTGAAATATCCCTAGTTCAAGGGTCGTCTCTCCTACTGGATTGGCCTTGTGATTAAAAGGACTCCCCAAATGTTTTCCACAAACCTTTGTCTCCAAATACTTCAAGAAGACTTAGTTATGATCTCCAACCTTAGATCGGGTCTAGGTTCAAGTCGACATGCTACAAGAATACTAGGTTAGTTATTGAATCCCCTGACATGCATAAAAGACTTAGGGACAGAAGATCTCCATTGGCGCCTTCCCAAGATCAGGTTATTCATGATGTTAGAACAGGTAGACAATTAGCGATTGAAGGGACTCTTAGAGCGAGTCATCCCCGTGCTTGGGTTACCCAATGATATCTATGTCCTTCAATGCTAGATGGTTGGGGCTTCCCTAAAATAAGATAGCTCTAAATAGTTTAGTTACTACATGTGGTTAATAATTAATTAGTTATTCAAGATTCTTTGGCATGTGGAGATGGAATCATCATGAATCTTAAGAAACTTTTTCTTAGTTGGGATTTATCCAATGTGGATGCTTCACGCAAATCTGGCGGCCTCGTCATTGGATGGAAAACCAATGATTTGCTCTATTTAAACAAATGGTCCATTCATTCTAGCCTTGGAACTATTTTATTCTCTTGTGAGACTAGTCTTTCTAATCTTGTTATCAATATCTATGGACCCTACCAACACAGGGTTGTAATATGGGAGAAATTATTTAGATCAAGCCTTCTCTTAACGAATAGAGTTATCCTAGCTGGGGACCTAAAATTATCTTTGATTGAAGGAGATATATGGGAGCATTGAGCACAAAAATATCATCTGACATACAATTTTATCCATGGGCCTAAGGAAATATCTATGTTTGACATTATTCCAAACTACATCAGGCCTACTTGGAGGAACCTAAGGAATGGGTTGGATAGTATTACAAAGAGAATCAACATATTTCTAATCAATGAAGGACTTGTTCAGTCTGGTGTGCTTATTAGGATTTGGATCGGTGAAGGTAGAAATTCAGATCACTTTCCTATTTTTTTGGAGCTATGGTCCCTCGCTCAAAAACCCCCATTGCTTTCAAATTCAATGCTTACTGGATAGAGGATGATGCGTATAGATCTTTAGTGAAGAATAACTGGATAAATTTCATCCATGACTTACATGGATCAACTGGTCTTCATTTTCTTCATAATCTCCATTGCATCAAAGGAAAAATCTATCACTTGGGCTATTGATAGGAGAAAAGCCATGGACTGAGATCTATAGGATATTGAAAGTTTGTTAGATTAATTTCATGATCAATATAAAGTGGGTTTCACCTCGTCGAACTAGAGACAAAGGATTATTGAAATGGAACAACATCGTACCAAAATTATTGATGAAAATGTATCTACCTAACCTCTCAAAAGTAGAGTTATATGGATTCAGAAAGGAGATGACAACACCAATTTTTTTCATAATTATGCCAAACATAGATAAAACATAAATTCAACTTGGAATTTAGAGGATGAAGATGGTGCTGAGGTTCATGGATTTCAGAACCTTTCCAGAGATGGGGTTAGACACTTCAAAAATGTATACTAGGCTGATGAGTAGGCTCTAGTGGATCAAATGTTTCAGCTTTTGAATGACAACAACCTGAAGTACCCTTTCGGTCCTCTACACATCCTACCCAATCAACATCTATGAAACCTGCTAATTGTACACTCCCCATGCGCTCATAAAACAATTCATACTCCACTATACCTCTGGTGTAGCGAAGTATGTGCTTCACAGCTGTCCAATGCACTCTCCGAGGGTCCACCATGAACTGACTCAAAGAGTTGACTGCAAAGCTGATGTCTAGTCGAGTGTTGACCAGATACATAAGCGATCTGATAAGCTGACGATAGAAGGTAGGATCAAATCCATATGACCTTGATGCATCAATATTCCTCCAGTTGGAAACTAGAGGTATGGCCATAGGCTTGTAGTCCTCCATCCTGAATCTCTTCAGGATATCTACTGCATACTTCCCCTGTCTGATGAAGAAGCATCCATCTCTCTTCCAAACCTCCAAGCCCAGAAAGCAATGCATCAACCTAAGGTCCTTCATCTCAAACTCTACTGCAAGGTTGGACTTACAGTCTTCAATTAGCCTCTCATCTCCTGTTAAAATGAGATCATCCACATATAAGACTAGTATGAGAGGCACCTCACCTGTCAAGAAGTACAGGTTGTGATCAGCCTCACTCTGGTGAAATCCCATCTCCCGTAGATAACTGTCAATCCTTGAGTACCATGCTCGAGGTTCCTGCTTGATCCTGTAAAGAGCTCGTTGCAGTCTGCATACATGTGTCTCCTTGTTCTCCACATCAAACCCCTTCGGCTGCTCAATATACACCTCCTCCTATATCACTTCGTTCAAGAAGGCAGTCTTGACATCCATCTGATGGACACGCCAACCCATCTCAGCTGCTAGTGAGATAATGGTCTGAATGGAAGAATACCTGGCAACATGGGCGAAGGTCTCCTCATAATCAATACCCTCCTTCTGTGAAAACCCCTTTTCCATGAAGCATGCCTTGTACTTCTCCACGCTTTTGTCTGCTGCATGCTTCACCTTGTAGATCCATCTAGATCCCACCACCTTTTTCCCTTATGGCCTCGGCACAACTTCCCATACATGGATTTTCATAATGGATTCATACTCCTCAACCATAGCTTCCTACCACACATCATGTTGTGCAGCCTCCCCGAATCTGGAAGGTTCATATTTAATCAACTATGTCATCAATGCCATATAACTAAGCCTCTCTGGTGGTACACTCCATCTAAAACATGTATGTGGAGGATTCACCTGCTTGGAATCCTGCACTGTGGATCTAAACCACTTAGGCCTTGGCCTAGTGTCAACCTTCTACGGCTGTTGGATATCCGTCTCCTACTGCAGCTCATCCTTCAAGTCAATGACTGAAGGATCCTGTCCACCTGACTCCCTCTGACCACTAGAACCTATGGTCTATGTCTGTACCTGTACTTGTACATCTGGCTCCTCCAACTTGACTCCCGACTCCTGTGTTGGCTGCTGCTCTGTTGGTAAGTCCAGATATCTCCGCAAGGCCCTGTCCTCATTGAACTGGAAATCCTTGCACACAATGATCCTCCTACGAGCAGGAATGTAAAATCTATATGCCTTCGAAATCTCACTGTAACCAACAAGTAACCCCTTCTCTCCATAAGGGTCTGACTTCTTCCTATTGTCAGCATGAACATGACAATAGAAGACACTGTCAAATATGCGAATGTGACTCACATCTAGCCTAGTGCCTGTGAAGACCTCCTCCAGTGTTTTCCTCCCCAAGGTTATGTGGGGACACATGTTCTAAATGTGTACTGCAGTCCTGTATGCCTCGGCCCAGAGGAATAGTGGTAATCCCTGATCAAATAGCATGCCCTTGGCTGCTCCAACCATGATCCTGTTCTTCCGCTCTGCAACTCCATTCTGCTGTGGGGTATGGGGAACAGTTTGCTCCTTCTTGATCCCCTCAACTGAACAATACTCCATGAACTCATTGGAATTTTACTCACCCCCATTGTCTGTCCTCAACACCCGAATCTTCTTTCCTGTTTGGTTCTCCACAAGAGTATTGAACTCTCAGAACCTCTCAAAGACCTCTGACTTGGCCTTCAGGAAATAGATCCAAGTTTTCCTATAATATTCATCAATGAAGGTTACGCAGTAACTGTAACCACTGAACGAATGGACACTCATAGGTCCGCATACATCCGAATGCACCAAGTCCAAGGGCTCCTTAGACTTGTGCTCACTCTGTGGGAAAGTATTGCTGATGTTCTTCCCCAAAGCACAACCCTTCTAGTGGTTATGCTTTTATTCTTGTACCTGAGGAACTCCAATGACTTCATGTCTCAAATGATTTAGTGCACCATGGTGTAAGTGTGAAATCCTCCTATGCCACAACTCACCCTGATTGTTGTTGTTACTGCTGACTAGAGCCTTTGCAGGGTCAAAGTGTAATCTATACACTTTCCCACTCATTTTTCCAATCACCCGATCCAAGCTCCTATCTGACCCCTTGGGCTTGATATACACTCTATGGTCACGGAACTTCACCTGATATGCCTTGTCCTCCAGAGTGGAGATTGATATAAGGTTCTTGGTCAGTCGTGGAACATATAACACATCAGCAAAATTGAGGAGTTTTTCAGACTCCCTCTCAAATGAAACAGTGCCAACTCCTTGCGCCTGATACCGCGCATCATCATCCAACTCAACGTGGATTCCTATTCCACCCTCCTGCAAGTCTTTGAAGAATCTCTTCTGTCTAGTCATGTGACTAGATGCTCCACTGTCAATTTACCATATGTTGCTCCCTGTGGTGCTTTCCATGCAAGTTATCAAACAAAATTCCTCATCGAAGTTCCTGCTGAACTCATCCACCTCTGCACAACCAGCCATCTGAGTGTTACTCTTCTTCTTCCTATCTGGGCACTGGGAGGCAAAGTGTCCCTGCTTGTGGCAGATAAAACACTTGACCTTTGACACGTCAAGGTTCTTCTTACCATCCTTCTTCCTCTTTGCCTTCCCCTTTCTCTTCCCTAAAAGGGCTAGAGACTCCTCATCCACAATCTATGGGTCACTACTGGATGAGCCTGATCCTTGACCCATGCGGGTCTCCTCCTGCACAAAGTCATCCCATAGTCTTTGCCAATAAGGGAGCTTCTCCCTAGCCACAACACCTTTGACAAAGGTGTCCCATGGCTTAGAGTAGCCAATGAGGGCTATCCGAACTAGCTCCTCATCATCTGTCTTAGAGCCAATAGCTCCAAGCTCATCCCTGGTCTGTGTGAGCCTCGTGAGATAAGGCACCACTCCTTCTCACTTGGCCATCTTGGTGTTGCGCATCCTCTCTTGTAATACCATCCTCTGGTTCTCGTTCTTGCTATGGTACAAACTCTCCAAATCCTTCCACATTTTTAATGCGGACTTCTTACGGAAAGGTGAGGGACTATATGGTTCTTCACTCCATCCATGATAATCAACATGGCTCTGGAATCAATCTTCTTCCAAGCTACTAGATCTGTCGAATCTGTGGGTGCAACCTTCGTGGAGTCAATGTGCTCCTCTGCATCACTAACATCCAGGATCCTTGTGATCCTTTCTTTCCATGTAGGAAAGTTCTGAGCACCTTGGAGTCTATCCTCAACTCTCAATTGCACGGCCATAGTGAAGTGCACCTGTCAAACCCTAGATCTGGAAGTCTAGGTTTGTGTCTTCCTATAGATCTGCCCCTGATCTATCACTGCTGCTGCAAATCTCTCAGCTTTAGCTCACCAGAGCTCTGATAGCATGTAAATTTTCCTTTAATATTCAACTAGGGCTAAACAATGCATGCAAAATATCAACTGATAACCACACATGAATATCTTTTACAGTATGCAGCGGAATATAAAACTAAGAAATAAATCACAACATCACATCACAATATTTACACTATCATTTTGGGTATGGAAACCCCCGGAAAAACCCAAGATGGAAAAATCAGTGCAGCAGTCAGATATAGATTTTTTTTGAAAAAATATGGAACTTTTACAATCACTACAAATTCACCCAAACCTGGCGAATGTAGTACCTGACAGAATCACTAGGAAAATACCAGCTAAACCTCAACACCCTCCTGTGTGAGTGTACGACCTAGCTGTACGAAGCTCGATGATCTTGCTGCTCACTCCTCCGTCTTTTCAGCTAAATCCTCTGTATGACTTTCTCTCCCTGTCTGTATCCTGTCTCTGTCGGAATACAAGTGTGTGTTCTCTCCGCCAATTTATCTCTCTTTTATAACTTTAGGTAAAGCGAAAACCTTAATTTCACTTTCACTTTAACTAGTGGTGAAGCAAAAACCCTAATTTCACTTTCACTTTAACTAGTGGTTCACTAAAGTTAATTTAGATCACTTTAATTTGTTTTCCAAAGTAAACTTAGGAAAATTAAATTAAATACAACTGGTTTCCTAATTTAAGTCTTCTGCATGCAAGAACACATGCATGCAGGAAGACTTTCCTTGTTGCTACTAGTTTAACAGGGTGCCCACTTGCCCCTTTATTATTTATTTTAGTTATGGAAGGTTTAAGTAGATCTTTATCACGTGTTAAGAGCAATGGTTCCGTCCACGGTATCAAATTTTTTGAGTTTCTTTATATCTCACACCTTCTTTTATTTGATGATATCCTTATTTTCTCGAATGGAACCATAAGAGATCTTCAGAACATTAAAGTTACTTTGAATCTATTTACTGAAGCCTTGGGTATTATCTAAATGTTATAAAATCTACATCCTCAATCATGAACATGGCTATTGATGCTCCCCAACTTATTCAAGAAATGTTAATTTATCAGAATTCAACATACAGGATAGTCTCAAGTATATAGGCATTGTTCTGAAACTAAATCACTATTCCAGGCGTGATTTGTCTTGGGTTATTGGAAAAATAGAAAATAGGTTCCAGTTGTGGTGTAACAAGTGCCTTACCCATGGGGGTCAATTTATTCTTATGAATATTGTTTTGGGGGCTCTGTTGATTTATTGGACTTCACTTGCATATGTTCCATCTGGCTCCATTGAACATTGTTAAATTTTTAATGGTTATACAAGATCTAAAACATTTATCATCATAACATCATAACCATAAGAAAAGGATCATTGAAAGAAAGACAAGTACAACAACACAAAACAACACAGAGAATTATCTTGGGAAATCCTCATGGGAGAGAAAACCCAACAAAACTTCCTGTATATAGAATTCGACCAAGTACAGTGTAA
This sequence comes from Pseudotsuga menziesii, assembly GCA_001517045.1. Lineage (NCBI taxonomy): Eukaryota > Viridiplantae > Streptophyta > Pinopsida > Pinales > Pinaceae > Pseudotsuga > Pseudotsuga menziesii. The sequence continues at coordinate 87,781 of LPNX010885810.1, forward strand.
AACCCCAAGAACAAGAATAGTTGCTCCTCTTCCACAATATACTCTCTCTGCCTCTCTCTCTTGCATAATGCTTGAGTGTAAGGTGTGTAAGAATGAGAGAGGTGCCTCACCTATTTATATTCATTAGGTGAGTGACTAAAATAACTAACTAGGTTGTCCAGGTTCTCTATTTAGGGTCGACATACCTAGAGAGACTCAAAATACATTTTATATATTACTTTTGTGGGTACTATTTCCCTGAATTACAACGAAGGGTTTACCTCATGACTTTTACATGACCAATTACATCAAGGACATATCCAAATGGAGGAATAACATCTCTGAAGGAGAATACAACAAAAGTACAATATAATATCTTCCGAAGTTACAATAATTTAACACTCCCTCTTAACTAGGAAGGTATTCTACATCAACAACAACTATCATCACAATTGTACAACTAACTGGTGAATCTCTATATGTCATAGGAAGTTTTGGAACAACATCATTCATCTTCATCATCAATCTCAGTATGAGAATACTGGATCATCTTCTGCAACCTCAGTAAGTAAATATTGAATCATCTATGAGTACCGGATCATATTTTGCAACATTAGTAGGTGGCCAGTGAATCATCTTCTATGAGTACTGGATCATCTTCTGCAACATCGGTATGTGGATACATAATCATCTTCTATGAGTACTAGATAATCTTATGCAACATTAGTATGTGGATATTGAATCATCTTCTATGAGTACTGGATCATCTCCTGCAACATCAGTATGTGGATACTGAATCATCTAATGTGTGTACTAGATATTCTTCAACATCAATATGTGGATATCGAATCATCTTCTACAATATCAATATGTGAATACTGAATCATCTTCTGAATATTGAACCTTCTTCTGTAACATTAGTATTTGAATATTGAATCTTCTTCTTCAACCTCAGTATGTGAATACTAAAACATCATCTGCAACATCAGTATGTAAATACTGAAACATCATCTGCAACATCAGTATGTAAGTACTAAAACATCATCATCTGCATCATCAGTATGTAAATACTGAAACAACAACATCATTAGCATGTTAGTGCTAAAGCAACATCATCAATAAATGTTATATCATCATTTGCAGTATCAACATAGAGATGATGGAACATCACCATCATCATCAACATTAAAATATTGAAACAACATCAAAATGTTGAAACAACATCATCATCATCAACACAAAGTGTTGTGACTTCAACCACATCAACATTATCAACATAGGGTACTGGGACCACAACAACATCATCATCATCAACACAAGGTGTTGGGACCACAACTACATCAACATCAACATACAAATGTTAAAGCAACATCATCATTAATATCAATATAGAAATACTGAAACTACCTCGTCATCATTAGTATAGAAATACTGAAACTATCTTATCAACATCAGTATAAAAATATTGAACCTTCCATATCATCAGTATAAAAATACTAAACTTGCCACATCAACATCAGTATTAAAATACTGAACTTGACACATCAACATCAGTATGAGAATATTGAACCTGTCATATCAGTATAAGAATATTGAAACTATCTCAACAATCATCTTAACAACATCAGTATGAAAATACTGAACCTGACATATCAGTATAGGAATACTGAAACTATCTCAACAATCATCTCAACAACATTAGTATGAAAATATTGAAACCACTACAACAACATCTTGTCTGAATTACTAACCCTTTTGGGCCGACAAGCCTAGTCAGAAAGATTGATCTCCATGGGGACCAAACAAGCCTTGTCTAGATTCCTAACCCTTCTGGATCAACAAGCCTAGCCAGTCGTTCTGAAACCACTTCTTTCTCTCTGACCATATTGGAGCAGTATCTTGGTGAGTTATCTGGTAGATCCATCTGGGAATTTTGTCCAGCTTACTAACCCTTTCGAGTCAACAAGCCTAGTCAGATAGATGGATCTCCTGGGGACCAACAAGTCTTGTTATAGCTTACTAACCCACTTGGGTTAAACCGGTCTAGCCAGACATACTAATCCCCCTAGGATCAACATGCCTCATCTGACTTACTAACCCTTTCAGGTCAACAATCCTATCCATACTTACCCTACTCTAGGTTGAGCTACCACCATTGAATCCTTCTACCATCTTCCTTCACTCCCTTTTTCGAGGGAGGTCCTTTCAGACTACACCAATCTTGTCTTGAAAGTATTCAAACTTTACACGAGACAAAGGCTTAGTCAACACATCTGCCACATGTTCCTATGTAGGAACATACTTGAGCTTTACAGCTCCCGTAGGCAACTTGTTCTTTATAATACTTATTTTGTACATATGCAACTGCATCATACATCCACAACTTGCATCATTCTTCTCTTGTACATCCGCAACTACATTGTATGTCCACAACTTGCATCATTCTTCATTTGTGCATCTGCAACTTCATCATTTCTTCTCTTGTAGGTGATTGCATACAATCCTCCCTACAAGTCAAATACAATTGTATGATTAGAAACATTTCATACAATATAATGCCAAATTCTTATGCATAAAGATATGTTATATATAATTATACAACTATTTCAGCTAATACAACATTCATCCATATCTTGTATACATACGGTAACTTTCTAGATGCCTTCCATCTCTACCAAGACATTATGCCAGCAAATAGGTTTCATTCTAGATAAGTAGCAATGGAATGTTGTACAACACCATAAGCCAGTTACCCATCATATGCATATTAGTAGTAAAGTCTTCATAAATGCAAAACACTCTAACATGCATAATACACTTCCTAAATCTAGGAACATATCTATGTACATAACTAAATATCTAGATATCTAGGAAATGACAATTCAAATACTTATCTTTGTTTGTTTGGTAGACTCCATCTTGATATCTATCTTCTTGAATTACTAGAGTCTCTGCCAATGTGTTCACCTTCATCATCTGATTCTGAGGACCTGTTCCTATCTTGCTCATGATCGAAAATACTGAGTAAGTATTCTTACACCACATATCACATAAAACTGTGTATTGGTGTTGAATTTGTGTGTCCTACCAATGCATCCCTTCTTATCCAATACTGAAATGGATAAGAGTATAATCTTCATCTTCATCGATAGAATTCTTTTGGATCATATTCCTCATTACTTGAGGAATCTTCCCTTGCTTTCTTCTCAGCTGCAATATATCAATACTTGATTGCACTGAGAGAAACACTGATCCGCTTTCTTCAACATGTTGGAGTGATATTTTTGTTTGTGGTACTTCCAACCCAATCAATGTCATTATCTCTTTGTAGGCATATTCTATGGTCTCTCACATATATGAGATTATACTTAATTGTACCCTTTAGGTACCACACCATTTTCTCTTCATATTTTTCTTGGATAAGGAAAATATCTTATGGATTTCATCATCATGTTAAGATTCTCGAACTTTGAGTCTACCGTAGTCACTCCCTCTAAGGTGGAGCACCATCCTCCCTCTACATCTTGTACTCTCTGCATCAGGACATTGGAGTGACAGGTAGCCTCCTCTGCTACTAATCTTCTTGGTATCCATTTACATCACCTGACAAGGTCACTGGATATCAAGATCATCCATCTCGAACTTTATTGGATTCTATCTTCAACCTTGTAGTAAAGTTTGGGATCTCCATTACTCTAGTTGATCCTTAAGCTCCTCATGTAACTGTATGTGCTATCCCATGGGTGCCTACTGAGCTTGGACAAATCCTTTTGTGCATAGGTGGTTTTATCTGGAGATTCTCAAACCATATAGGTTGCTCGATATGTTCTTCTACTTTGATTACACCAACTGTCTAGTGTAATACCCTCCACTGAAGAGGTGTGTCTATCCCCTAAAGTAGTGTCTTGTCATAAATGATTCTCTCTTTCTGATAGAAACCATGAACCTTGCTTTGTATCTTTTGATACTTCAATCTGTTGTATACTTGATCTTGTATATATACTTGGAAGACTTTACAAAATTTCCTTTCATGTCTTGAACTCATATCCAAACAACATTATGTATGATTGAATGGTACTTCTAGATCATATCATCCTTTCATTCTTCCTTCTTGGGACATTCTTTCGCAAAGCGTCCTTTCATTGTTTGTGGGGATATTCTTCCTTCTTGTTCTTTCTCTTATTGTCATGAGTTGTTAGGGCTTGATTGCCATATTCATCCATCTCTTCTTCTTTTTCCATCAATCAATATTCTTCTTACGTGCATTCCTCCATAGGTGATCTTCCTACTAGAACAACTCCCTTGACTAAACTTGGAAGACCATTCAAATTTGCAATCTATGCCTCTGCTTCCGACACAGTCTCAAATGGCTTTTGATTGCTCCTTGAGCCGAGATCTCCTTGTGAAGTAACATTGAATGTTTTCTTCCATTTGTGTCTTCACATACTTGAGTTGAGTTCTCAAGGTCATCTTTGTACAAGTTGTTCATTGCATCAAACATATCCTCGTGAGTCTTCAAGGATGATACATGTGATATCCAATGGAGATGGATATACTCATCTTGGTTTTGACTAGGTCCTTCTTATGCTTTGCTTTGAATTCATCTCCTTCTAAATCTATAGCTTCTTCTTTGACATAATCCTCCATGTCATGCTTCTTCAAGTATGATAAGCACTCTATACTTCCATGTTAATAAGTTCTCGAATATTTCAAGCTTGTCCTCAAGCTTGGTACTATTTGTCATCATGATAAAAATGAGGACCTCAAATGAAAATAGAGAGGATAGAACTTACCAATGAGATTGCTTCAACTTGATGATTGCTTGAAAGATCTTCTGGAAGACTGCTTCTGGTGGAACTAGGGTTTGACAGAGAAACCCTATTTTTTTCAACTTAGGTATCTTTCATATCTGATTAGATAGAAAGATGTGCCTCCTTAAGGTGAGCTGAGCAACATACTTATTTTCCCAAAATTGTGGACATAATTGCAAAATACCTGATGCCCTAGTTTTCCCCTGCAACTTTGTTAGGTAAAAAATTGGAAATCCACAAAATGAGAAACTTCTTACATAGAAGTATGCACCCTCATAGGGCAAGTTTGATAGTACTCCTTTTTCAACTGATCGGTGGAGGGAAGTGCTCGAAACAGGAATCCCTTGTTTTTCTTCAGTTTCTTCTGTAGAATTGATTGGTCGTGTTTCTGTTATAGCTCCAAACTTTCTGCACCTCAAGGCCTGAAACTTCATTCTGTGGTATCCTATGATTTCTTCTTTCCAACCCCACAGGTAAGACTAGAATTGGATTCACCAAGTGGGACTTCTGCGAAGTTTCCCAAGATGACTTATCTCAAGACTAATTAACATAACGAACTTGTACGAACTGCCATGTGTCACTGTTTCACCTTTAGGGTTTGAAACTTTGACCATAGATAATAAATTCCATTCCCTATCTAAAACATCTTGTGAAATTTCATTTGGACCTTCCTAGCCCGAGATATAACAATTATCCCTAGATCACCTATTTAAGGCTGAATTTTGGGAGAGGTTGGAACCCTGATTTGGAGGAATCATATATCCTATATTATAGTGAATCCAAGGCTGAAACTTTCAGACAAGTTACTGAAATATTTCATCTTTTTCTTGTCAAATTTTCAGCTCCTGAGCCTTCGCCAAACTTGAGTTATAGCGAAAATGTCAATATGACTAGTTTTTTCCTTCTAGGGTTTTTTCAGGCATGAAACCCTAATCTCCAGTAGCTGCAGCTATAGCAATGTTTTGGCTACACAAAGACTTCTTTCAGGGTGGCTCTGATACCATGTTATATTTTTAATGGTTATACAAGATCTAAAACATTTATCATTATAACATCATAACCATAAGCAAATGATCGTTGAAAGAAAGACAAGTACAACAACACAAAAGAACACAAAGATTTATTGTAGGAAACCCTCATTGGAGAGAAAACCCAACAAACTTCCTATATATAGAATTCGACCAAGTACAATGTAAAACCCAAAGAACAAGAATAGATGCTCCTCTTCCACAGTATACTCTCTCTGTCTCTCTCTCTTGCACAATGCTTGAGTGTAAGGTGTGTAAGAATGAGAGAGGTGCCTCACCTATTTATATTCATTAGGTGAGTTACTCAAATAACTAACTAGGTCGACCAAGTTCTCTAATTAGGTCTGACATACCTAGGGAGACTCAAAATACATTTTATATATTACTTTTGTGGGTATTATTGCCCCGAATTACAACAAAGGGTTTACCTCATGACCTTTACATGACCAATTACATCAAGGACATATCCGAATGGATGAATAACATCTCTGAAGGATAATACAACAAAAGTACAATAGAATATCTTATGAAGTTACAATACTTTAACAAACATATTAAGAGGATGAGCTATTAATTCATCTGGAAAAGTAATACAAAAGATAAGTCATTTGCTTGGATCACTTGGGAAAAGCCTGCCCTTCCAAAATGTATGGGAGGTCGGGGATTTAAAAATCCACATTGTTTTGCAAATGCCTTGATTTCCAAATGAGCTTGGCATGTCATCAAAAGGGAGGAGCTATGGGATAAAGTGTTGACTCATAAATATATTCTCCCTCTCCAGATCGATGAGTGGATCAGGAATCTAGACAAGCGATCCACTGCTAATTCATCTTTTTGGCGTGCTCACATCAAAGTTTTCAATATTATTGGTGGCAGTCTTCAATGGAAAGTGGGAAATGGATGTCAAGTTCATATTGGACATGACCCATGGGTTGGGTGTCTTGGGACCTTCTATTTGTCGGATCAAATTTGGATTCAACTTCAAAACATGAATATTATACATCTGGATCAAATTAGATTGGGGCTCGACCCTGCAAATCTTAGACAAACTTGGATGATGGCTCGAGACCTGGATATGAGGCATGAGGACTAGTATATTTGGGACAATTATATTAATCTTTAAAGGGATCATATATTTGATTGTTTGATATGGATGATTAACTCTACTGGAGCAAAAATGTTGAAGGTGGATCCTATACTCCTAAACTCGGCTATCTCTCCCTTCGCATTGAGGAGGATCATCCCGATCCTCCATGGTGGAATAATATCCTTTGGCGATTAAAATGCCCTCTCAAAATGAAGTTATTCATTTGGTTGGCCTTACATAAATCCAACCCTAGTTGGGAGATTATGACTCATCGATTTTGGATTTGGTCTAGTTGGTGCCCTTTATGCAAATCTTGCTACGAATCCATTGATCACATTTTAATATCATGTCCTTATATTCTCAGCATTTGGAGACACCTTTTCATAATAAGGGGTATTAATTTTCATTGGTGGGGATCACATCTTCAGGAAGCCTTTTCGATTTGGATTCAAAATGGTGACTATGGTGATTATCAAGCACTTTTTTTTATTATCATTTGGCTAGTTTGGTATGCGTAGAACAAGGTTGTCTTCTAGGATTCCTTTGTTCCCCCGAAAGTTTATGTAATAAAAGCTTTAGCCACTCATAGCTTATTCCCTCTTAACAATGATCACAATAAGCTCTACATTATCAAGGATCCAATCATTGACAGGTCTAAAAGATGGGTTTTTTTATGGTGCTTCTTAAAGCAATCCATATAAAGGAGGGGTTGGGGCGATTATATTCTTCAATGATACTCATCGGTATAAGTTTGTTGTGGGTATGAGTCGCTTTACCAACAATCAGGCAAAATTGATCGCCCTTAGGTATACCTTACTCCTAACTCTCAATATTGGTATTCATAACCCGCAAATAATTGGTGACTATGTAATGGTTATAGACTGGATGAACAAGAGAAAACAACCAACCAATATTCACTTGGCTATTATTATTGAGGATTTGAATAGATTATATGAGCAATTCCAACATATCAACTTCCATCATATCTACAGAGAAAATAATCAAGAAGCTGATCAGTTATCCAAAATTGGATTCAGACAGGTGGAAGATATTTGGCTCTAGTGGGAATCCAATGACGAAAACATGACTCAATTTGATCCAGCTCCCATTCCTTTTTGAGAATTTGGGGTGAAATAGTCACCCAAGTCCATTTACATTTTGTCTTTTATGCAATAGAACATATAGAACAATTGGTTGTCCACACAGAGCCACATCCATTTTTTATTTTATTTTGATGAATCCATTTGGGTTGTTTACATACTTATATATTTGGTCCATATGGATTGGAGATCCTTTTTTATATGTTAAATATGAACATTGTGCAAACATAATACAAAATATGTTATGCAGACTGCATTGTCATAAATTGACAAAGATATGATATGGCTAATTATTAGGCTCTATGCAATGTACTTTGTTATATATATAATGAAATGCGCCTTTTTTTTCGAGGAAAAAAAGGTAAAAAAATGTTGAAAATTCATTTGTGTTATTGGTTCTAAAACCCAAGCAAGCTTTACCTATAATATAGTTCTCATCTTAAAAATATAATATTCAAATTTCCAATAACATAACCCAAAATTGACACCAACTACTAACCATTATACTTGAGAAGAGCCAAAAATAATAATAAAAAAATTGTACATACCTCAATGGATAAATATTATATCTCCTCAAAGAAATGTGCAATTAGAAAACCTTTAAATTCCCTATATCAAAATAAAACATCTAAAAACAATTAGCTAATAAAACTATAAATTTAAAAAAAATAAAATTTACTAACCATTTTAATAATAAATTTTATAAATAATTCAAAATATTAATAATATAAAATTGTCAATAATATTTTTCTCATATTTCTATGAAATAAAATAATAACAACACCACTTTCATTGGAGAAAATATCTCTCCATAATCCCATAACCCTAAAATAACAAAACTCTAAAATCTTTTGAAATATTATAAACTATTTAACAATTTTGGCCGAGTCTTAACACACTTTAAGCTTTGGTTATCAAATAAAAAAATAAAATCATGGTTTAAGAGATGCTTACAACCTTTATATTTTATCACATCATGGTTTAAGAAATGCTTACAACCTTTATATTTTATCACATCATGGTTTAAGAGATGCTTACAACCTTTATATTTTATCACATCATGGTTTAAGAGATGCTTACAAACTCTATTTCTCATGCATGTAAATTTCTTCAATGAATAGATTTAGATTTTAAATATAAACATAGTTAAAGTTGGTTTTTTTTAATTTAATTAATATATTATTTTAATACAAATTCAATTTTATTTATAAAAAGAACTTAAATTTTAAATATAAACATTTTTAAAAATAAGATAATTTTTTTTATTAATTTTTAAATTTAATTATATATTCATTATTTATTACAAATTCAATAATATTATTTATATAAATAAATCCCCATATCCACTAAAACCAAACTCAATTGATAACTACCTCCCAAATTTAGATGCACAAAACACATGTTTCATAATTTACCATACTTGAAGTTTGACTAACAAAACGTTTTTATTATTATTGTTGTTGGCATCTTTGGGAAGTTTCTTGACAATGGGAAGTAGGGTCACGGGTGTAATGTTCTCACTATGAACTGGAAACCGATAAACATGAATTCAAATTTAATGTTAGATGCCCATACGATCCGGAGGATTTGTGGCGGCTTCTAGGGCTAGGACTACATTCAAACAAATAAATCAAATATATGTTATTTTATTTTCGTTGAAATGAATGTTTTGGTCAAAATGATCAAGTCACCAATCACTTTATGCGAATATTCAATACAAATCTTAAATAGAGTTCAACATGAGCAAGTAACAACTATACAGAACTTAAATATTGGTCAACATGACCAAGTAACAACTATAGGAATATTTAATGGAAATATACAGAACTTAAATATTGGTCAACATGACCAAGTAACAACTCTAGGAATATTTAATGGAAAACGTAGCTTTATATATATGTTTAAATGTCGGATGTTTGAATGTTTTTATAGACCCATGTTTTTTATCTGTTTTGTGACATAATATTTAGATTAATTCTAGTTATTAAATTAATACATTTTGGGTGATTTTATGGTTTTTGAGAATGTTAAATTTATTTATGTATTTAAAAATATAATTTAAATATTTTTTAAAATTTTAGTTAACAAAAATTACTAAACTTTAAGTATTTTGTGATTTTAAATGTAAATACAACTTATAAGTATCTTTCAAAATATCAATCATAAAAGAAATGTCCAAATACATATTTTATAAAAAAAGGCTTACCAATGTAGTAAGAAGCTTATGATTACTTTGGAAGCATATAAATAACTACTTAATAAAACTTGACCTTGGACCTTTCCTTTTATAAACAAAGGGGACCTAATAGAGTCTACCTTGGATGAGAGCCTATTTGAATATGATGACAGAAAGCTATATGAAATTATAGTTTTTTTTATTATATTCTTTATATATGAAATTATAGTTTTTTGTTTTTTTATATTACATTTTTTTTGGTATTTTATTTATATTATTATTTTATATCTTATGTCAATTGTAATTGGCTAAAAAGTTATGCTATGACAATTCTTTAAAAGATAAAATTGATGTAGCTTTGGTAATAAGTTAGATATAAACATTATATACCATGTCATTTATTAAATATAATAAATTACAAAAAAAAATTAAGAATACATATATATACTCTTCCCAACATTAAATGAAAATGAAATGATAGAAAATATCATCATATCAACTTTAATTATATATTCAAATTACAAAATTTATAATATATATAATGTAACCCTAACCATAATGCCTTCTAAATATTTGGAAAAACAATATTTCACATATATTCATAATAATGTATATTTAATTTTTTATAGTTTATGATGTATATAGTCTAACAATAATGTTTTTTAAAAGATTTAGAAAAACAATCTTTCATATATTCATGGTAATGTATAGATTTGGAAAGTCATGTATTAAATCAATAATTTATATAGTGATAGTAATGTGTATTTAATATTTTTGTTTGTATTTTTATTTATAAATGAGTATATTTATATTAATATGTAATAAATGAATATATTACAAATTAATTAGTTTTGGTCTTTGTTAAATATAAAAAATAAAATTTATTTTAAATATAAAGAGTAAAAGAATAAAGAGTGAATCATAATAATAAAAAATAATAATAAAATTTGCTATATAAAATAAGTAACTGTTTTCTTAAAAATATAAAATTACTCACATCAAAATCAAAACATGGTATTAAAGTAACAACATTTTTTTAAGTGAACAAATGTCAACACTAATATGAAAAGTTGCAATTCACACTTTGTGAAATTTTCTATTTAATGTTTTTTATTTTATTTTTTAAGTTTTAAAAATAAAGCCATATTTTTAGAGATTTATGTCTCATCAATGACCTAATAACATGCCAAAGTTGCAATTTCACACTTTATGAAATTTTTTATTTAATGTTTTTATTTTATTTTCTACGTTTTAAAAATAAAGCCACACTTTTAGAGATGTATGTCTCATCAATGACCTAATGATTCCCTTAACCAATCACAAAATGACACGAGTGAAATTTAAAAGAAAAATATTTTTAATTTTCAAAAAAATTAATTTAAAACTTTGTGACATAAAATTAAATTAATATAAAGTCAAAACACTTACACTTGCAAATGAAAAGTAGGTAAGTATAGCTACTTTAGCATTATTAATAAATGAGTTATCCATATTTACCATATTTATGGTGAAAGGAATAAAGTGGCTGACTAATTATCCAAGCAAGTCTACAGCGCTATGAAAGATCTTTAATAGCTTGGGAGATAAACAAAGGCACCATTAAAAAAAACTTGATATTGGACCACTTTTATTTTAATTCTTTCCCATTATATATGGGCATTTTATGAGTAGTGCCTCAGTGAATATTTGTCATTTATTAAAAGTATTAATAAATATTTGTCATCTATAAAATGCATTAATAAATGAGTAAAAAACCTTAATAACATTAAGAGAAATCATACCCAAAAATACACATAATGTAAAAAGAAGAAATACACTTTGTAAAGAGAAAGAGTTGTGCCCCTTGCTTCAATATTTTGCTAAGGAACAAGTTTCAATGCTTTTAATGGCCTACACCCCATTTTGCATTAAAAAATAAAACTTTTATCTAAGTAAACTACTTTTTTTTTCCATGGAAAAAAAATCATAATTTATATACCAAAGTACAAAATCACATTCTTCAGATGGTACAATATCACAAATGATAATTGTCCATGCTCTCAAAGTGTTAACAAAAAGCACAAAAAGAAATATTACAGAGAATCATAGCTATTAGATAACCATTTATGATCATAGTATAATCAGAACAATATACATAATCAGTCCAAAACTCAAATACTTATGCACCACTCATAAGCCTATATAGTCCATAGACGACACTCAAAAAGGAAGATAAATCTACACATCACAAAAGATAAACTTGCCCAAATAGAACAGTCTCTTTCATCAAAAACTGCAAGTCATCATACATACAACAAAATTATTTAAAAAAACTGAAAGGACTCGGATTTTTTAGATGCTCGAAACTCAGTTATATGCCAATACCCATCAGGAACAGTTGCTCCAGCTTTTGCTAATTCATCTGCTTTTGAGTTTCTTTCTTGATAAATGTGCTTGAAATCCACATTCTCGAACATATCTGATATTCTGGTAACTTCATAAAGAACCTGAAAAAGCTGCATATTTTGAACTCTGAACTTGCTTGTAACCCAATTTATAACCAACTGTGAATCACCAAAAATATGAATAATAGTAATCTGATTTTCCAGAGCCAAAGTAAGGAGTAGCTTCAAAGCAAGTAACTCAGCAAAATTGTTAGTACCGAAACCCAGACCAACTTTAAAAGTAAAATAATGATCATCATTAATGTAAAGCAAACCACCAGCTCCACAAAGTTGAGGTTCACCAGCTGCCGAACCATCAAAATACCCCCATGGAGAAGATTTATCAATGATATCCTCAACAACTGTTCTGATTTTCATAACAATGTTATCCTGTGGATAAGAACTCAATAAGCCCAAACAAAAAGAAGAAACCAGAGAAAGTAATGGGGTGAGATCTTCAAAGCAACTTTGGTTTCTAGCTTTCCAAATAAACCATGAAACAATAACAGGTAAAGATATGATATGCTTCAACTCCTCATTAAGACACCAAGTCTTCACACAAGATATCACCGAATCACCAGTCCATAAATTCTTTAGCTTTAACTTAGACTCAAGTTCAAACCACACACTTCTGGTAAAAGGGCATTCCACCCCGATATGAAAGTTAGATTCAACATCCACTTTGCATAGATAACATCTACCAGGTCCCTCCCTACCCTTTCTACATATGACATCCCAAGTGAGAGCTTTACCTGAAAATAAAAACTAGCATAAGATTTTGGACTTAAGAGGACACTTAAACTTCCAAAGCATTTTCCACCACCAGCTGATTTCCACCTCATTCTTGTCCACAATCAATTGCAAATAACTCGCTTTTGGAGAGTACTTACCTGATTTTGATTGATTCCAAACCAGCATATCAACATCATTAGATAACTTGACATAACTAGCTTTGAGAATAGCCAAATAACCATTCAAGCAAGTGATTTCCTGATTATCCACTAATCCAAGATTATCAGCAGAAAGCCAACCCCGCTCCATCAAAAAAGACACACCTAGATATCCAATATCTTTAAGAAAATAAATTCTAGCAGAGTATAATTTATCAATCAGTGAAGAAGGTAAAAGATGTCTCCACTTGCATCCAACCCATGGATCCATACCAAAACGCACTTCAGCACCATTCCCAACCTTCCAAACAAGAAAATGACCAATAAGATCAGAAGACCATAGAACAACTTTCCAACAGATAGAAATACCTCTTTTCTTCTTAGCAGATACTATAATCTAATCTCATAAAGATAAAGGCCTGATATATTTCTATAATGCAATCTGAACCCAAAGACCCAATCCATGTATAAGATTCCACACACTCTTGGTAGCAAGTGCTTTAGCAAATAAAGCAGGTATTTTCAACCCCCAACCCCCCAAAATTTTTGGGTTTGCCAGAACCTTCCAAAATGTCCAAGGTAAACCAGAAGAATCATTATTTCCAGACCATAAAAATTTGAAACACATCTTCCTAATCTTCTCAATAATGCCTACCGGGATCCAAAAATGCATCGAGTAGACCGGGATGGCCTCAAGTACAGATTTTACCAAGGTAAGCTTACCTCCCTTGGACAACCACCTAAAGATCCAATTCTTTATTCTTTTTTCCACTTTAGCAACCAGCCAGTCCCAACAAGTATCTGCATGGTTTGAGATGAAAGCCAAGATACTTCATACCACTCTCATGTTTAACAATAGAAAAGGAAAAAACATTATGTAAAGAAATCAATTCGGATTCATCCAAACCAGAGTAATAAAAGGAGGATTTGTCCTCATTTATCATCATCCCAGATGCTTTACAGAAAACCATCAGTACCTCATACAAAGTTGATAAAGACTGTTTAGAACCATCAGATACCATGACAATATCATCCACAAATAGGACATGAGATAAAATAATGTTATTGCCAAATGAAATACTGTGAAAATCCCCACATTCTTTAGCTAAAAGAAGAGCCCTGCCCAGACCTTCACCGACAATGAGAAAAAGCAGAGGAGCAAGAGGACAACCTTTCATGAGCCCACGCCCAAATCTAAAGAAGGATTAAGCCACTCCATCAATAAAAAAAGCAAAGGAAACAAAAGTAAGGCTACTCATTACCCAAGTGATAAAATGCACATCAAATCCCATTTTAGATAGAAGGACCGGCAAATAAGTCCAATTGACACGATCATAGGCTTTGGACAAGTCTATTTTCAAGACCACCGACTTTAGACATTTACTATGAATAGACATTTACTATGAATGGTGTGCATACCTTCCTGAATAACCCCCACAACATCATGTATCTGCCTCCTAGGAAAAAAACCAAACTGTTCACCAGAGATATATCTACCCAAAACCTTTCTGATACGAATAGAGATGATTTTACCAATGATCTTATAATTGAAATTACACAAAGAGATTGACCTAAAGTCTTCAAAAGATTTAGGAAAATCAGACTTTGGAATCAAGGCAATGAAGGTAGAACTAAAGACAACAGGAATTTTACCAAATTTTCGAGAATCCTCAATAACCCGTAATAAATCTGAGCCCATAACATCAAAAAGAGCCCTATATACCTCAACAGGTATCCCATCCGATCCCAGACTCTTATCATTTTTACTCATAGATACAACAGACTGAATCTCATTCAAGGTAAGAGGAATTATAAGATTATTATTTTCCTCTTCAGAAATGGAAGTAGGAAAATTATCCGCAATCTTCACGATTTAAGGAAGATGTAGATTCTTATCTTCTTGAAACAAAGTCTCAAAATGATGAACCCCTACCCCAACAATAGAATCAAATCCTTCAACAAGATTACCACCATCATCCACAATCCTCCAGATAGAATTATAATTTTTCCTATGATTAGCATATTTATGAAAAAAAGGAGTATTGTCATCCCCACATAAAAGCCATATGGCCCTACTTTTCTGTCTAGACTCATTCTCACGATCCAATAAGATTTTTCTCTTATGTGACTCCAACTCAACCAAAGAGGTCTTGTCCCCCACAGAAGAAAAACCAAAACCCACCTTGTTAAAGGTCTCAAACATCAATAATTCAATGTCCACTAAATCCTTAAACTCTTGAGTTTTTTTCTTAACAGACCATAAAATAGACACATCCTTAATGCACTTAAGGTGGGCAGCGAAATGCAAAGCAGGTAGCACTTCTGGGTTATCGACATAAACAATCCATGGATATTTCAATAAGGTAACCAAATCCTCATTCTCAAGCCAATGAGCATTAAACTTTAAGGGACTACGCAATTTCACATCATTATTTAATATCTGGAAAAAAAAAACTAGATGATGATCTGAATCCCCACCACAACCAACCCACTGACGAAAATGAAGCTCAAAATCTAAAAGATCAGCCGAGACAAGCAACCGATCCAATCGCTTGCAAATATTATCAATCCCAACTCTTTTGTTAGACCAAGTAGGGAGTAACACAGTCGAATCAATATCCACAAGGCCAAACTCTTCCAGCTTCTTAGAGAAATAATCTGAAAGATTATCCATTATAGCCCTGTCACCCCAAATCTTTGATAAACCCAAAGAGTAATTTAGATCCCCACCTAAAATTAACTTAAAACACTTAAGGCACTCAAGATCCAATAGGTTATTCCAAAACCTTTCCCTCTCCACATAGGGACCACACACATTAACAAAACACGGGCCCTCTTTAAGTTCAATAGAAAAAAGAGAAACACACAGACCAGATTCCACAACCCACACATTCAATAACTGAAAATAACGAGACCTCCAACCCAAAAGAAGACCACCTGATTTGCCTTTGGCATCAACAGAGACAAAGGCCCAACCATTCAACAAGGTTTCCATCTCTCCCGCAAATAAAACCCCATCACCCATCGTTTCTTGAAGAAATAATACATCAATATGCTGATCAGCAACCAACCTACAAACCACTAGTTTTTTGGGAATATTAGCTAACCCCCTACAATTTAGGGTCATCACGATCATAAGGAAACCCTAGAAAGGGAAAACACTGCTCTAAGTGCCCCAAAATCAATAGAACAAACAAGTTCCACAATTGGAGGAAGATCACCAGGTCCCACACAAGTAGAAGAGATTCCAGAAAGAACCCTAGCATCTTTAGAAGTTCGAGAATCCTCCATAACCTTAGTGGATGACTAGAGAAAATAACTAGAACCAGTAACAATTTTATCTCTAATAGGTGACACAAACCCTAAGTCCGCCAAAAAAGAATCAGCCGGATTTAACTTGCATAAAGAAACATCATCTATCAGGGCACCAAAAGAATCCTTCAAATTCCCGTTCAAAATGGGACCCTTCACAAAATCAACCAATGAAGACAAATAGAGAGGTTTAAGTGAATCCACATTAAGGGTCTGAGAACCGAAATCCAACCCATTCGATAAATAACCAGGGTCAACAAGCGATGTAACCTCCATCCCAACAGCCGAAACAGACAAAGGTTGATCCTCAGAATGCACCCCATCATTCTTAACATGCCAAATAGACTTAGGCTTAGAAACATAAACATATTTATGATTTCTATTAAAGGGAAGACAACACTGGGAAATCATATGACCATAACAATGGCATCTATTGCACTGAAATGGAACCCCCATATAATCCAAAGGTTGACTATATACAGACTCCCCTCTCTTAATAACAATATCAGCAACTAACCCATTACGGAGATCAAGAAGTACCAGGACCTTCCCCAAGTAGCACACAGTCGACTCTAAAAAGGATAAATCAACCTCCAAATATGTCCCCAGAGTATTACCAATCCGTTTAAAAAAATCCACAGACCAGTGTTCAAACGGAAGATTCAACAACTTCACCCAAATAGGCAAAGAATCATAGCTCTCCGTTCACGAATCGAAAAGTGGCGACCAACGTTTCAACAGCAGGTTGGAGCTGTCCCATTTCCAAACACTCGCAAGGACCAAGGTCACATCTGCTTCCTTTTGAAATTTGAAAGCTAGCCACCCCCGTGGAAGCACATAAACATCAGGACAAGAACAAACAACATCCTTCCAAGAGGTAGATACCCATTTCTTGACACCATTCGGACTAACTTTGCGACCACCGAAACGACCCACCAAAGTAAGAGCATTCGTCAGAACGATCTCATTCATCGCTAGATCCTCACCAACGACAAGCAACAATGGTTTTTCAAACTTACGAATGAGTTGTTTCAGACATTTCAGATGCCCTAAATCAGGTAACGTCTCAACCCGCGAACGTTGGTGGTCAAAAGAAAAACCCCGAACAGGTTCAGACACACTCACCAATCCTATGTTACAAGTATCCGAAACATGCACTGAGACATGGTCACCTCCCGCACTTGATAAACCATTCATACCAACAATTTGATCAATTGGCATATCATACCATAAACCGGACTTATCCAGCGACCCTCCAGAACCATCAAATCGACTCCCAGCATCAAAAGAAACCGCCTCTGGCCGCCCCTCCGGCAAAAACCCTCCACCAGAAAGACCTCGCATACCCGTTTCAGCTGAATGCAGCAGCTCGCTATGGACCCTAACCTCATCCTGCATCACCTCCTCATAGGAAAAAGACGGTTCATGAACCTCGAAAACCCTAAAAGTATGCCCCCGAGGAGACTTAATTACCCAACGCCCCTTGGGAGGAGTACGAGCCAACGCCTTAATATCTCGAAGAGACATTCAGCAAAACGTGGCACAAGTAGAGGACACCAAGTGTAAAGGTGATGCTGTCTACAATCGCGTCAAAGCAATAAAGCTAACCCTTTTAACTATAGAACATTCAAAGGTGAAAACAAAATCCTTACCCTAACCTCGTCAAAGCAATAAAGCTAACCCTAGATCAACTATAGAACATTCAAAGATGAAAACAAAACCCTTACCCTAACCTCACAAAGGAGTACGTTCTGTGAAGTAGTGCGCGCTATTCTTCTCCATATTTCGTCAAAAGTTGCGAGTCTAGTGTTTCTAAAATTTTAAGTTCCGCGGTACCTAAGTAAACTACTTGCTTTGCCATTACATTCCCCGTGCATTAAATGAACGTTAAATGTGATAGATCTCTGTTCTTTAAAAATGAGTTATCAAGTCTTTAATTCTCTCAATAATTCAAGATAAAGTTGTTTTTGGATCTTCTTAACGTGTCGAATGATCAATGATGATCTTTGAATTAACATTCTTCACAATCTATCTAAAAATGATGATTAATAGTACTTTTCCTTTGGAACCTAAAATCACCCAAAAATTACTTATGGCAATTATTTTCCAAATAATTAAATCACATTTAAACTATTACCATTTCAAAGTAAAGGAGGTGTGAGAACGAATGGTTTTGAAAGGTATAGAGTTTTTAATTTTAATATTTTAAACTTTACTTTTAGTTGGGTAACATTTTAAAAAATTATTTATTTAAATTTTATTATTTTTAAATACTGAGTTACATTTGTCCCTCAAACTCGGTTATAAAAAGCGTCTCTCATCATTTTAAAAGTTTTTATTTATTATAAAATATAAACAATTTTTTTAATGATGCAAAATATAATAATAATAAACTTGTTTATAGCCCCAAGAGTTAGCTCAATCGGTCGAGTACTCGTAGTTAGGTCTCCCAGCATGTGAGGTCGCGGGATCCATTCTTATCGACTCTCTTGGGGTTAGGCACGTAGAGGCTGCGGGTGGGTCCGCCATAAATTATTCCGTGGATGTAGCCCGTCGGTCAAGCCAGCGCGTGAACCACAATATTTAAAAAAAAAAAAAAACTCAGTTATAAAAAGCGTCTCTCATTGTTTTAAAAGTTTTTATTTATTAATATAAACAATTTTTTAATGATACAAAATATAATAATAATAATTGAATAAAGTTTTTAAATTATAAAATATTACATATATTTAGAAACATGATAACTTTACATAAACTATATGATGTGGTTTCTGAGTTTTATTATCGTCTCTTCATAGAAGGGGTGGATTTATGAGACACTTATCTTATGTTGACACTATTGATGTCTTTTTCCTCTCAGATGGTTAGAGGTTATTTGGACCCTTATATGTCTATTGGTTGTTATACTTGGTATCATTTTTGATTTATATGGGTTTTATTTTGTATTGTGTTCTTTCAATATTTATGGCTCCAGTAGTGTTTATGTCATTGAAGAGTGTTTTGGTGGGCTGAACTTTTTTATGGGATGGGGTATGATTGTGGACCTTATAGCCACGTGCTGAACTATGTTTATAAATATGCTATGCAATTTTGTCTCTCTACGGATGAAATAAAATTATGCTTTTTTTCCTTGGAAATATATATATATATATATATATAAAATTATTATGTTGATACGTGTTTTTATTTGAGGTTTTGAAGTGATTTACGGGGATTGCACTGGATGAGATTTAAAGGCATATCTTAGTAGTGGAAGCCTATCTCTTTATAGGTGGTCAATAAGTCAAATGGATGTAGCTTGGGTGGTTGGGAGGAATGAATGTTACCCTTACCACCTAGGTTCTACTCTTGTAAGTGACATGATGCTCTTGTGGAGCCCTTTGTAATAAATGTTGTGAAAGCTCTCTAACAAATGGTGAACCACATTTTAAAAAAGGTGGTCTATAAGTTATTTAAGTAGTATGGTTTTCCTTAAACCATAGCGATGAATCAACTCATTACTAATTGATTAACTAAATTAAAATAGAATTTGTCATTTTTAAAATAGTTAAAAATTAATATATATTAACAAAGCATTAACGTCAAAGGTTAGCTCAATTAATAGGACATGCACAGTCTGTGAGAATTCATGAACCTTACAATCCATAAAATATGAGAAATATATTTTTAAACATAATAATAATAATAGTATTTTAAAATTTTAAATAATGTGATTAAGCTTATATTAACATAAAAACTCGTATAATTGTAAATCGTAATTATAAATATGCCCCCTATAAATATTAGAAATTAAATTAGAAATATATGTTACATCTCAATAATAAAAAAATTAAAAGTTGAAAAAATATTGGAATATAAATCATAATAATATTAGAATAAGAAAATACTACCATACGTTAATTTGAAATTCGGTCCTTCTAGATTCAACTTTTAAATAGCTGGATCCAGAATCTAGAAACACAGCGTGGATGTTTGCCCCATTATTCATTATTCCTTGAGATTTGAGCAAAAGTTTTGATGATTGGACACGACTTGTAGGCGTTGGTAAAATTGAGGATAAAATGTGTAAACGCTCAGCAGTAATGAAACCTGCACCTTTCTTTAGAAGGGGAGAGCGACGCGTGGCAAAAAGCCGGGATATTCTTTCACCTCTAGAATGTGGACATTTTATTTTAACGCGGGCGGGGGAGGCGGTTGCGATTGGGAAGGTGTTAACACAGTGGAAATCTGGAAATGTGGCATGCCAGGGCAGATTTACGCGGCGCAGTCAAAACAATCGAGATGGCTGAGGAAGAAGGAAGTTGTCAAAATTTTCAAACTCCATTTTTAACAACAACCCAACTAACGCGTTGCTTCCTCTGGCTGGCAGCTATATGCCAAGGAAGACCACCACCACCACCGGCACGACGATATGATATGATTATAATGACGATGAGGAGATGAGGGTTTCAAAACCACAGAAAGGTTTCAATATATAAGTACTGACAACCCCTTCCCGGGATTTGACCTCGGGCTGATGGACACAACCAGCAGGCCTGTAAATCCGATAGCTTCTCCACTTGTCCTATTTTGATACAAGGCAGATAGTGCATCTTCTTGTCAGATCCTCTGCGCTTGAAATTCATGCACGCAGTCGTTCAATACAGATCGTCAAGAGCCTTTCTCAAGTGCAGGGTTCGAATCCTGCGGCATCCTTTTCTTTCTTTCTTTCTTTTTATAAATTCGCACAGATCTTGGCGATTATAACATGGGGAATTGCTGCGGATCCGCCGGTGGCTCCAAGAAGCCGAAGCCGAATCCTTTTGCGGAGGATCACCCTCATTACGACGACACCAACGCCGTGACCACCACTACCAACAAGAAGAAGCCTACACGACCCTCGCGTCGGAGCGTGCTGGACGATTGCGACGGACATGAAATAGCGAAGAAGTATGAGCTCGGGCGAGAGCTGGGACGAGGGGAGTTCGGGATTACGTACCTGTGCAGCGACAGAGAAACCGGGGAGGTCCTTGCGTGTAAATCCATTTCGAAAAAGAAGCTCAGGACGCCCGTCGATGTGGAGGATGTGAGGCGTGAAGTGCAGATCATGAAGCATTTACCCGATCACCCCAACATCGTCAGCCTCAAGGCAACCTATGAGGACGAGAATGCCGTTCATCTCGTCATGGAGCTCTGCGAGGGCGGGGAACTCTTTGACCGGATTGTCGCGCGCGGCCATTATACAGAGCGAGCTGCCGCGGTCGTTACCAAAACAATCGTGGAAGTTGTCCAGGTATTTTTAATTTTTTGATTGATCTGTGGGGAGATTTGAACCCCGAATTTTACATTTTTCACATGGTTTGGGTAGGACTTCATGAGATTTGATCATTGAACCAATTGAGTGCTTTTATCAAAAGGCCATGGGGTAATCTCCGTGTTTGCCCTCTCAAATTTGATCGTTTTACTTGCAAAAGGTTTGATTGGAGCTGTATTTCTTGTTATTTAATTATTATAAATAAGCCCCCCTACAGAGGGCTAATTATTCTGCCAGAATTCTCGGGACTTTGACTCAGCTTCATCTATTTGATGGGTTTGAAAATCATGCCATTTGGGTGTCGCAGACCACAGCATGAATGGAATTCTGCCGACGCTTTGTAGACCTGACCAGTAAATTAATTCATATTAACAGATTTCTTAGTGTTAGACCTTTAATGATCAAATTTTATTAAAGGGTAGAGTCACCTATCAAAGAGCAAGCTTTCCACCAACTGTATTTCCCTCTCCCTGTTAATTATTCCATTGATTTATGTAAAGTAGTAAACTAGGAAAACCTTTTCACTCTGGTGGAGTATCTGGCTCTTACCCCTGCCGTGTTAGCTGATCCAATGCCATGAACATATTCCCTGCCATATTGTCGTTCTTGTACAGCGACATCTTTCTTTCAATTCTAAAAGGTCCTTAACTTTTCTGCTAGGTAAGGGATATACAACCCTTCTTAAGCAGTTAGTACATGTACTCTTTTTGGTGCTTATTCATTTAGACTGAAACATAATGCCAAATTCTGTGTTCGGCCATGCATTTGATGTGTAGGTGTTTTTATCTTCACTGTGCCTTCTCTGACAAAATTTAAAGCATTTAATGTCTTGATCAGCAATAAGGAGTTTCATGTTATCTTGTTTCCCAAAGAGACACTCCATTCCTCATGTTTTATGGAGTTTTGCACATTAAAGTTTCTGTGTATCTTACATTGTCCTGGCAAAGTCCAAGAGGCACATGGCTTCTCAGAAAGATTGTGTTTTGAGGAATTTTTCATTTCGGAGGAGTTTGTGATTTCCAGAGACATTTATTTATTTTCTCCCTTGCTTTATTTTCAGAGTTTCAGATATTGCTGCTTTTTGTGTCAGTCTACTCCCCACAACAAAATTTAGGAGTTCCATGGCTTGGACTAGAAAGGAAAGAGTTACTTGTTGACTTGAACTTCAAGTTTGCAAAGCATTTCTTCAATCTTGTCACCCTCAAAATCTTTGTTTTCCTTGTTTTTTGGAGTTTTAACAGTTTTATGTGTGTTTTACTTATATATCATCGCAAAACTAAATACAGGAGCTCCATAGTCTTTGAAAAGAAGGTTTGTTGCATTGAGTTTTGTGTTGTTATTTTCAAATATGATGTCCATGGCACCATGTTTTGTGTTGTTATTTTCAAAATTTTATATGATGTGCATTTTTGAGGTCTGCAGTTTTTGCTGTCTCCAGAGTTTCTTGTGTGGTATTTGTTGATGTTATACTATCTACTTGAAATGAATCAATTTGATACCTTACATTTAGCAAAAAGGAAAGCTGCAGCAATTTAGAAGAAATAAATTGCTGCAACAGTTTGTGTTAAAGGTGATTTTACTTATAAAATGGAATCTGTGTACATTCACATTGTAAACAACTGGATTCATATTGATACAAATGTTTAAATAGAAGGGAGCTATGCTGTCATAAAGGTATGTGTAATAATTTTTCTTTGGTTGTCTATGATATGCCATGTTTTGCAAAATTTGATTTTGATTAGCCTGTTAGATGAGTATTCTGATAATCTGATCTACTATCTACTACTTAAACCATCATAACTTTTACATGATGTTTAAGGCCTTGTAGGGTTATACCTGGATTTTCTTCATTGGCCAGTGATCACAGTTCAATTTTGCTCGTCTTTGGATCTCTTTTATAAGTCCCTAACATTCATATGACCACTTAACTGACTAGATGATGTAACTTGCGTCTTTTTTTTACAGATTTGCCACAAGCATGGGGTAATGCATAGGGACCTCAAGCCGGAGAATTTCTTATTTGCAAACAAAAAGGAGAATTCTCCTTTGAAGGCCATTGATTTTGGCCTTTCTATATTTTTTAAACCTGGTAAGTTGCTATAATAAACACACTATTTTGATTAATAACTCAGATAACTGTTCGTGCATTCTTATATGGTAGTGTGGTGTTTCTTTGTATGACCACCTTATTGCGTTGAAGTTTTGTTGTTTCAACTTTCAAGCATCAAATGTTTTGATCTCTAATGAGGTTGGGCTAGTTAGTGTGATTAATGAGACAGGATTAAAATTTTATACTGATAGAGTTTGGTCTCAAGATGCCTCTAGCCATGCTTTGCTATCTTTGTAGTTTATATGATATATCCATTTCCATTGTATGACAGGACTAATTGCCATTTGCATATTCACGATTTTATCTTTTGTTCCAAATTTCATCAAATCTAACTTTTTATTTGAAAATTTTCAAGCTTGTCCAAGAGTGGACCATGCCTTGGTTATTGTTTTACAATTTGACATAGTCTGCTTATTGGTTTTGGTTATCGTTGTAGGTGACCGGTTTAATGAAATAGTTGGTAGTCCATATTACATGGCTCCTGAGGTACTTAAGCGAAATTATGGACCAGAGGTGGACGTATGGAGTGCTGGGGTCATTCTTTATATTTTATTGTGTGGAGTGCCACCATTTTGGGCTGGTATGTATTCATACAATAGTACAAAAAATTGTATAAGGCTATTATGATAATATTTATTATAAATAGATAAATTTCTTTTATGTTTGACATATTAATACTGTCATATATTACCATTTCTGTTAAAGTTTATGGACTTCACTTTAAGACTTAGTTGATAGGTATATATCTTATTTTGGTGAAGTAAGCTTAAGGATGTTGGCCATTTATTATGTGCAGAAACGGAGCAAGGGGTTGCACAGGCTATTATACGATCTGTTATAGATTTTAAAAGGGATCCATGGCCAAAAATTTCTGAGCAGGCAAAGGATCTTGTCAAGCAGATGCTGGAGCCAAATCCTAAGCTTCGGCTAACAGCTCAACAAGTACTTGGTATGTAGTCTCTCTATTTCTTAAAATCAGTACCCGATAGTTTGATATCTACTGCAACATAGAGTTTATCTGATCTAAATCATTTGCATTTATGATTTTAGGCTTTAGAACTGAAAGAATTGATGGGATATTGATGCCAGAAAATGTACAGGCCCAGTTGTATTTTACCCTGGAAGATATGCCAAGAGAAGAAACAGAGTTGAGAATAATAAAGGAGAAAACTAAGAAAGCAATTTATTATTGTGCCCCGATTT
Source organism: Pseudotsuga menziesii (assembly GCA_001517045.1). Lineage (NCBI taxonomy): Eukaryota > Viridiplantae > Streptophyta > Pinopsida > Pinales > Pinaceae > Pseudotsuga > Pseudotsuga menziesii. The sequence goes on from LPNX010885810.1 coordinate 113,193, forward strand.
TACTGCAAATTTAAGCTTCAACTAGTGTTTTTGTTGAACTTTTATCTTTTCATTATATGATGTATTGTAGGTTAGATCTTACTCTCAGTTGCATTTCCGTTTTCTTTTAGTTTTAAGGACAGGTTGCAGTTGAGTCATAATTTTTTATGTGCTGTGTTAGTACTAAGCAATGTTATCAGAACTGGACCAGTCATCGAACTGGCAGAGCCCAAAATGTGAACCGGACCAGAACCAGAAAAAAAGCGGTTGACAAAAAAAATACATAAAATATTCATATTTTGTAAAAAAACGTATTTATTCATGTGCATACGTATGAATACAAACTATTAATACACAAATATGCAAAGGTTCTCATATATATAGCAAGTACAGGTGCAAATAACTAAAATATCACCGAGTGCAATACATCACTAAAGTTCTGATTCAAAATACATCACTGTAGTTCTGAACCAAAATACACCATTGAAGTTTAGAACCAAAATTTGAGTTTCGTGGGTCCCTGGATGGCTGCCATACGGCACTGTACGGATTGGACTGGTTCTGTACGGAACCGGTCAAAACCGGTCGGTTCGGCAGTTTTGGCCCGGTTCCGTACGGAACTGGCTGGCTCAAGGGTGGTTCAGGCTCAAAATCCAGCCCAAGCGGTTCAGGGCCCTGACTGGACCGGCAAACCCTGTAAACCGGTCAGACCAGCCGGTTTTGCCTGAACCAGACCGGTTCTGATAACACTGGTACTAAGCATACTATCCACAGATTTAAACACATCTTAAGCAAGGTGCATTTAGGTTCCTGATGTTAGCATTTTGGCAAGGCTACATTTCTTTTTTTGGGTTCTTAGAGTAAAGGACAGAGCAGAGACAGTATGTAGTACTTTGTGATTGGTTTAGGTTAATTTCTATTTAGTAGAGATTATATAGATGAATGGCAGTAGTTCTTATTTGCATTAGGTAAAGTCATTATTTTTAAATCCTAGGTCATGTTGCATGACAAAATTTAGGAGTTCCATGGCTTGGACTAGAAAGGAAAGAGTTACATATTGGTGGTGCTGATGCCTGATTGTTGAAGTTGATTGAACTCCTCTGTCATGACCTTAATAAAAATATACCCTTCAGTCAAGCAAAATCACTTATTAAGCATGGGAAGTTTTTTCTTACTTATTTTAATGCTTGGATTAAGAAGTTTCATCAAAATTGTAGGGTGTTGACTAATGTCCTTGGAAGATCAACTTCGAGATTTGACGTAGAGGCAAGGGCTAGAGCCTAGAGGAGGGGGGGACAGGGTGCTATTGATGAATAGGACACCAATTGATGAATTGGTGCCATTTTGATATATTGAGGGTCTTGACTCTTGAGTCCTTGACCCATATATATATATATATATGAGTAAACTTTACATATTTTGTCTCTAATGGTTTGGAATCATAGCTTGGAATCTTCAATACATATTTTTTCATTAAAATTGTAAAATTTTATGTATTTTTTAGTAGTCTAAGTCATTGAAATAAAACCACTGAGTCATTGCCGGTCTTGAGTTCAAGCCGAGTTGACCCTCAGTCGGTTCAGAGTCTGGTTCTGAGTTTTAAAACATTGGGTCCAAGTGACAGGTAGCTCAAAGTTAAGGTATAGGCATGCCTTGAGTGAAGAGGTGTAGTCCACCGCCGAGTAAGTGTGGACAACCAAGTCTCCGTGCTGAAAGATGGGTGGTTCCACACAGCGGCTAGGGACCAACAAGAAAAAGTTGGGCATCGGGAGGGCATGGGCATAGGATTGTGACAGGGGGTCTTCTGATGTGTCATACATGCATCTTCTCATAGAATCAGCACAATTTGAACTTAGATTCATAGGCATTTTCCGTGTGTAACTACTTGCATGTGATCGATTTGAGATGGAACTTTACACACAGTTTTGGGTTTTGAAGGTGCTGAAAAGAAACTGTGCTTGTAAGCTTTGCCCCAGGCCAGCTTTTTAATAGTGGAATAACGTGTTTCCTAGCTAATTAATTTACAATCTGTGAAGCTGCTCCTGGGGTTTTTGAAGCTGTGCCTTTTTAGCTGCAGTAGAGATCCTAAGTGGGCAGTGTATCCCTGTTCTGCGTTAGTTTAGGTATGGGCACTGTAGCCAAATCCTAGTTGCAAGCACAAGATGGAGCCCAAAAATAATGAAAAGCCTTTTCTTCAGACAACTAGCAGCAAATCAAACTGAGTAGAAAAGGGTAGAAGAAGATGGTTCTCATGTGGATCTACCTAGTTCTTACAAAGAGACTTAAACTTACTCTAGGAAAGGATTGGGAACAAGAGAATCTCTTTCCTCACAAGTGAAGATTGGTTTGGCAGACAAGGAAGACGTGTAATCCATGTTGGACGAGATGTTTGATCCTTCAGAATGTTGTGGGCCATGGCTTTTCTGGTGCACACATACTAGTTGACTTTGTCAAAGTGCTGGCATGTTTAAAGAGAATGTTCTTGAACCACACCAAGATTGGAAAGAAAACGAACTCAACACAAGTTCTCAAGGTTGAAAATTGCCCTTTTAGTTGAGACGCAAATTAGATGTTACAGATACGAAAATGCTGAAAGATTGTCTCTATGACTTTTAGGCAGACTTTGTAATAGATGAATACCTACCCAAAGATGTTGAGCGATATATTGATCTAGAGGACTTGGCATTGTTGGTATATAGTTTGGACAATACACTTCTAGCGAAGTTGGACATGATTGTGTCCTCTTTAGATCTGAGCTCTGGGTAGCCCATTCTTAATAGAATGGTTCTTTTTCTGCCATATCTAGGATTATGTATGTGCATGGTGCTTTGTATTATATTTGCCTTAGTATGACTAGCTTCCTGTTAATGCATCTGGCTTCGTGTTAGTTTTTGCTTTTGCTTTCCACTGCATAACATGCAGAAGAGTTTAAGTTTTCAATGCAAATCCAGTCCGGCTAGTCAGCTGTTGAAATAGTTGCTCTGCATTTCTTTTTTTGTGGTACACAGTTCAGAAAGTGTCATGCATGACGAATAACTAATCTAATCTAAGTAACAGTTTGACATCAGAAGCTCTGATTCAACCATTGCATTTGCATAAACATTTTATGTCCTCTCCTCAACAAACCAATTCTACCTAGAGATGGGGAACAAGTACAACAAAGTATACCTCTAAAGGATTGCACCCAGTTCTTTTGTTTGATTGAGGATACAAATTATTTTTGCAGTTCAAAGTAGTCAGACTCGGACTCACCCTGGAGTTGGTAATCCCTTTGACTTGGAGTCAACTCAGAAAACTTTAAAAATGCATAAAATATTATAAATCTAGACAAACATATATTCATGCACATCAATGTAAATATGAACAATTAGCCACCAAATTGGCAAGTTTGTTGATTTACAATGAAAGGTTGCAAATAAATTACATCGGGATAACTGAACTATAAGTTCCGAGATACATAAAATTCTGAACAAGTAATTGATATACTGGGACATATTACATAAACATTGAGGCTGAAAATGGGTTCCAAAGTCCAAAGCTCATCAAACTCTAATCTAATGAGTAAATACTTGGTCATGAATCATGACTCATCAGGACCACCATAGGCTGAATCTCCAGGAATGTCTTCTGGATGAGTAATGCTTCTGCTGAACTCCCCTCTTGATGGGCTGTCCCCAAGGGCCCTCTACCTTCCTTCATCCACCTCTGGCGGTTTAAGCAGCTCCAAGTTGCCCTGTGGAAAATTTGGTCACCGACTATCCATGTCCCAGTCTAGGGTGGGATCAATCTCTCCAAGAGTATGGGATCTCTAATAGATGCACCTCAAACGAAGATTGTATTGCATGAAGGCCAAATCATTTCACTTTTGTTATGCCAAACATTTTTTTTTCATTCATCTGAATGCACTCAAGCACATTCCAGCTCCGCTCACACCTAGAAGCGGTACATTACCGACTAAGAATTCTCCTTGAAAGCTTTCCAAGCTATTTTTTTTAAATCCAAGGAAAACCTCATGGGATTCCCCCTTCTTCCCGGGAATATCTGCATGGAGGGCAGTTCAACTGCCAGCCACAATAGCAGCTGGTAACCATGAGGGACTTGACTGGATTTGAACCTTGTGACTTATGGCCTCAGCATTGGCAACATGCCTTGGGTGGATGGTTCAACTGATGGTTCAACTTGAAGCCTTTGCAAGCTGTTACCTCCAAATGCAAGCTGAATGGGCATGAAATTCTGAAAAAATCCTCTTCAATGTGCCAGCAAATGGGTAGACAGCAATAACAGTTAGATTCTCCCTTTGAAATCATCTCCAAGTCAGTGGCGAATCAGCTACAACAGCAGGCTGCCAAGCAGGGTTTATTTCAGCTCCAAACAATCCAGATTCAAGTTTGAGAAGTGAAATGAGGTAAAAAAGGCGAGGAGGCCTTTTAGTAAAATGTAGAGCTGTCTTTTAGGTAGTTATTTATTTATCTATATCCTTTTTAAAGTGGCTATTTTTACCTGGGCCATGCTGGCTGGCTGGCTGATATGTCTGACAGCAGTCTTGGCTGATTCAGGATGTTTGGTCTGACTCTGCTGATCCAGATTGTAACTTGTCCAAGCCAGACTGACTCAGCCGAGCCATATTGTGACTTGGCCGAGTCAGTCTACGCTGGTACAGATTATGATGATTATATATGTATATATAATGTAGACAGTCGTTATTCTTGGTGTGCATTTATGTGGAGCATGAGAACCAAAGCTCTGTGTTTTCCGAATGAAGTTTTATATCTATTATCTTGTTTTATTTGTGTGCAAGGTATGTATGCTAACACTAATATTGCCTTTTTCCATGCTTCTATTCAGAACATACATGGCTTCAAAATTCCAAGAAGGCTCCTAATGTTCCTCTTGGGGATATTGTCAGAGCAAGGCTTAAACAATTTTCTGCAATGAATAAGTTCAAGAAGCAAGCACTGAAGGTTAGTTCTATATCTTTGGTTCTACTTTGAGGCTGTTTTGCATCCAAATCATATGTAGATAATTGTTTGTTTTGTTTGAAATTAATGTTGAATGCTATTTCCCTTTTTGGTTTCAAACACTGCAACTAAAATTTGTCTCCATTTCTAGGTAGTTGCTGAATATTTATCTGTCGAAGAAGTTGCTGGTATCAAAGATATGTTTGACATGATGGACACAGATAAAAATGGGACTATATCCTTAGATGAGCTGAGGACAGGCATGCAGAAGCTTGGTTCTAATTTGGCCGAATCAGAAGTTCTGATGTTAATGGAGGCTGTGAGTAATTTACCTGATCTATGATATTTTGAATTTAACGTATTTGATAAAGGTTTATTTTAAAATTTTACTTTAACCAGTCTCAGATAAAATAACTTCCGGCCATATGGTCCAAACTCATTTACATTATTAATTTTTTTATTTCCAAGACTTGCTTTTAACCATTTGTTGCATCTTGTAGTTTGTTTAGGTTGTTGTTTTTTTTAAAACTAATGTTTCTGTTTTCTAAATTTCCTTGAAATTTTCTCTTCCTTTTCCCGCAAACAATATCCAGGCTCTATGAGCCACGTTCCCTTTGAAGTTTGGGGTCAACCTAGTTTTGACTTAACTTTGGTAGTCAATAATAAATATATTATTTTCTTTTTGATTATATTAATTTTGCAAGGAGCATTATACGCAAGTCCATTCAATGTCTCTATACCTAAAACGAAATGGACTTTCAGGTTGGTGATGGTTGCATACATCGTTCATCAAATTCTTAGTACAGTTTTTTCTGTTTACTTGGGTTTAAGGTTGTGTACATATTTTTTTCTTTTTAAGATACAAGGAGACCTTTTATTAGGTTCAAAGGATTGTGTCCTGCACAATAACACTGTCAAGTTTGTATTGAATACTGACTACCAAGTTCTTGCTGCCAAGGGTGGTTCTGCTGGATGAATGATTACTTAGCTTCAGCACCGTAACTTTGTTGATTTTGCATTTTGCATTTTGCATTTGAGAAAGCATAAGCTTTTATTTTCCCCATTTCATGTAGGTCACCGAATTTTTACTTATGTTATTGATGTGAGTGTACTGTACCTTACAAAGAGTTGGCCAGAATGAATCTAAGCCACAAATTATGATTAAGTTGAGACTTCTTGAAATATCCTTTTTTTCTATGTAACATATTGCTGCATTTTAAAGTTGACTGTGCAGCGGTAAATGTTAAAAACAGAAACTTATATGCTGTTTTGGGTGGTCTACAGGCAGATGCTGATGGAAACGGTGTTCTAGATTATAGAGAATTTATTGCAGCTTCAATTCATTGGCAAAGGATGGGCAATGATGAGCATTTGCATAGAGCATTTACATACTTTGACAAAAATGGTAGTGGATATATTGAGATCGAGGAGCTTAGAGAAGCCTTGGTGGATGATTTGGGTCCCAATGACACGGATGTTATGGATGATATTGTGCGTGAAGTAGACACTGATAAGGTAAATCTGATTTTCCTTCTTGAACTGCATGTTTTTTGCAGCACCATGTAACAATATTTGGTTTGAAGACTTCGCTGAGTTATTTTTGAACTGTAGCTGTGATGACTTGTATATTGTTTTTCATTTGTTTGGACTAAGTGTTCACTTTTTTGCATGTGCAGGATGGTCGCATCAGTTATGAAGAGTTTGCAGCAATGATGAAAACAGGCACTGACTGGAGGAAAGCCTCGCGGCAGTATTCACGGGAAAGGTTCAGTAGCCTGAGTATGAGATTGTTCAAGGACAAATCCTTGCAGATGGGCCAGACAGATAGAGCGTAGTAATGGCTTTGAATGAATTCCATTCCTAATATGAAGCACAACAAAATTAGTTTTCCGGGAGCATTTTTTGGAAGGTCAATTCTTTTTTTCTTTGCATTTGATGGTTGGGTGATGATAATTCTGGGTTCGTATATTGTGTAATGGACGTGGCCTGGTTACCAGGCTTTCACATCGAGGGTGTCGGTCTGTATTCAACCATGACATCCTGTTTTCTGTACAACAATTGTTAATTTCTGGATATAGGGAGTCGTATGTAAACTTTCAAGCTGTTAATTTTATGCACTGTTCGATGCATAGAAACTATTTGAAACTTCATATTACGTGCAGCTGTTCAAGAGGGGTTCTGGAAGGGTGTGTAGCGGCATTCCTGCTTTGATTAGCACAAAATCGAGCATCTTTTGAGCATGGAGACCATTGATTCTGCTTGAAATCCAGGAAAATGTAAAGTTTACCCAGCTTAGTCTATTGGCAATGTAACATCTCATTTTCTGCAGTTGGTTTTATCTTGCCTTTCGGTTATTAAAGTGGGAAAGAGGTTTTCTCTGCCATAATGAATGTAGTATAGCTAACAATGATATGTTACTATGTTCTGAAGTAGTGATATTTCTTATGACCAGAGGTAACTATGATCTGGACATGGTTTATGCTGTATTTTCGTTTTCTGTGGAGAGAGCTTGGGCAAACATGATATTTTGTATGACGAAATGTACTTTCCCCATAAATTAATTCATTACTGATTCTCATCACTCATACCGGATAAACAACGATCTTGGCAGTACTTGCTAAATTTTAGAAAGAAATATGATGATTATGGCTATAAGATCATTGCATTAAATAGTTGTTGATTTGAATACCCAGGCTGCAGAGACAAGGACAGGTAACGTAACTCAAACCCTCATTGTTAATAGGGTTGAGCGGCGCATAAAGAACCAAGGGTTTGAACCTCAAATCTTACCACCCAATATGTGCATTAAATAGTTGTTGATTTGAATACCCAGGCTGCAGAGACAAGGACAGGTAACGTAACTCAAACCCTCATTGTTAATAGGGTTGAGCGGCGCATAAAGAACCAAGGGTTTGAACCTCAAATCTTACCACCCAATATGTGAAGGACTGGACTTGAATGGCCAAAGTATTTTAGCCAAGTCTTCAAAAAACAACCCACGCGAGAGCACATTGTTTTCTGCTTCGCCCTTGAACATTCTAGAGGGTACCCATGAGGTAAAAGCTAAGTTGTAAGGGTAATTGAGTTCGGGGATGGAGATTGGCACTGGGACGACACTTTTTGGGTACTGATATTTATGAAATATTTTTCAGCAAGCAACACATTAACGAACTAACTAAAACTTGCGCATTGTTTCATTGATACAAACATATTGATATTTATATGATATAAGTTCATTGTCATATTATATGTGAAGCTTGCCTAATAGCATTTCCATTTTCAAATATGAAATTTAAAATTTAAAAAACATTGAACAATGAACAACATAGTTGATTCAAACTCAAGTCATGTTTGCTAGGCCAATTACATCTTGCATCATCTTGTGGTCAGCATCACTGGGTCCTTAGACAACAAGTACTTTCTTTAGATAAAAATCACTATCAAGTGGAGGCTCCTCCTCATCCATAGGAATTGGAGGTCTCTCCACAAGGCTTTCTAGTTCTATTACCATGTCCCATCTCATGAAATGATGCTCCTTGTACCTTGGGGGTTTTTCCTATTGTGCTATGAATGTAGACTAAGTTCTTTGCCTTCTTAGATCCAAACCAATTTCTCTTTGCTAAATGGATGAAAGCATAAGTGCTCCAATTCCTCACAATTCCTAATAAGTTCGCTATGAATTTAGACCATAGTAGCATAATTTAGTCGGTCTTTTGTGTACGGAAATTCCTAACAAATTCGAATTAGTCGAATATTCGAGCTATAGCTATGTGGGGAAAGCTTAAATTTTAATGGAATAACCTATCGACCCGACCATTTGCACCAATCTGACGCCCAGCAGAGCATCGCCGTTGCCTAAATGGAGCCTTGGTCGTCGGATTGGTGCAAATGGTCGGGTCGATAGGTTATTCCAATTTTAATTATTCAAACACTATAAAATAATTACCTTTCAATTTCATACTTCTTAATTGATTTTAATAAGAATAAAATATGCCAAAGAAAATAAATGTGCAAATATAATAGCAACACTAGATTTATTGGTTACCAAAACCATGTGCCCAAAACCACTTATATCCTTNGTAAGAGTTTTCTCTCTTGCATTAACTACATTATTATTTTGTTTTTTAAAAAGTAATTTTGGTTATAAGTAATTTGTTTAAAAAAAATAATGAATTTTTTAAGTTTAAAATTTAATGGTTGATATGTAACATTTCATTAAAAATATTGTGCATGTTTAACTGTATGTAAATGTTATATATAGTGTTGTATATTTAATTAAAAATATTATATATAAGAAGTCTACTTCCGTATTTTATTTGTATTAGATTTTTTGGTTACATATTTTTTTCGTATCGAATCGTATTCGTATCTGTATTCGTACTCAAAATATGCTACTATGATTTAGACTAAGTTCTTTGCCTTCTTGGATCCAAACCGATTTCTCTTTGCTAAATGGATGAAAGCATACATGCTCCAATTCCTCACAAGATGATGAACTAGCTCCATGTCCAAGCAATTGTATGGCAAAATGTTGCAACTCAAGAGCACCAACACTATGAAGCCACCACCATTTAATTGTATCTTTTTTCTTGTGCCTATTTGTCTTAGAAGCATGTGAACTAAAGACACCTTGTCCACATGACAATTGAGCAAATTGATGTTGTATTTCAGAGGCCTCTTGTAATGTACTTAAGGTAGAGAGTAGGAGCACTAGCTAGGAGACAAGCAAGAAAGACTAGATTCCCCTTCAATTGATTTCAAGCACCCAGGGAATTTTTCAAATTCCCTCCCAAACAAACACATGGCTGTAATAAGCTTAGTATGATCTACAACAAGCCCCTACAGGCCCGCCATACATAAATTAGAAAGGTTTAGAGTGCATACTTTCGACAGTGGCATATTATCTGGGTACATCACACCTAGGTAGACTCCTTTGGCTAAACCAAAGGATTCAATGCAATGGCCTTAAGAATTCCACGGAAACCCAACAACTATACATAAATGAGAAAGGTTTAGAGTGCATACATTCGACAGTGGCACATTATCTGGGTGCATCCAACCTAGGTAGACTCCTTTGGCTAAACCAAAGGATTCAATGCAATGGCCTTCAGAATTCCGCGGAAACCCAACAACTTTTGGTGTTGCACTGGATGTATATAGACTTGGTTAGAATCACTATCTGCAGTAGGGGACGCTAAACTTAACTATAGGCTTGGGTTTTGCAAGATTGGGTGTTTAGGAGAAAAGTTCAGTTTTTGGGATTGCTCGACTAACTATTTTCCAAGCGACCTTTTGGAGCATCTGAGGGTCACTATATTTTGATCTAAGGGTGGGGCCAGGTTTGATTTTGTCTTAGCTTTCTAGTGGTACCTTTCAATTGTGAAATGTATTAGTAGAAGTTAGTCTATAACAACCAAAACAAAAACTAGTCGAAATTGCTAGTGTATTGAGCATAGGTGAAATAATACATAAAATAAAGAGATAGAATTGCAGAACATAAGTCAAGCTTGATTTTTATAAAGGACCCAAATACATTAGAGAATTGCAGTGACAACAACAAAACTCTATAGAGGCGCCATCCCCCATTCAACACACCAAACTACTAAAAAACACTGTCAGAAACCACACTGATAAACTGGAAGGCTAACACTACTGAAACCAACAATCTGGAAGCACATCAAAACTGGAGAAACATAAGCACAATGCCTGGAAATGAAAGGACCTGCAAATAACATGGAAAAACCCGCAATAAACTTAGTGAAAAGGACTGAGTGCCATTCTCTTTGATCCCTCAATGCTAGCAAACACTCCAACTAGCACATCTCCCTACTGTTTGCAAGGGGCACACCACCCAAGTATAGAGAAGCAAGGGCTCTCCAATAACATAATAATAATGACAAAATATTTGAAAGGGAGTGCTCATCCTCCTTTTATTAATTTATCTAGAAGCAAGAGCTCTCCAATAACATAATCAAAATAACAAAATATTTGAAAGGGAGTGCTCATCCTCCTATTAATTTATGTAGGCTTTTTCCTTCTTTCTAGGGCTTGCCTTCTTGGAAATTTCGAACCATAGAGCAATTGGAGGCTTCTTTAGTAAGTTGCCATTGCATAGGACCCACTTGCCTCCATGATTGCGTCCTCATTGACTAAAATTAGGATATGCAACTTTCCTAAGGTCTCCAACTCGCTTTCCTACTTTTACTATTCTTTCTTGAGCCTTGTCTTAAAAAATATGAAAACTCTTGCTTTCTTGATTTTCTGTTGTTTTTTCCTGCTTTTCCCGCTTTAAGCTGCTTTCTTTCCAGATTTTTTCGAGGGAGACAACTCACATGCCTTATCTTCTTCCTGTGCACCCTCTTGAGTCACATAGACCATTTATAGCTCATAAACAATTATTAGGAATATTAAATTTAACAAAATTATGGTTCATCACCTTTTCATTATTTATTTAATAAGTAACTATGGCCAAAATTAACTTCATTATTAAATTAATGTAATTTTTTGAGGGGCCCATAGAGAATTGAATGGTTAGTGGTTTGACCATGGTGCTACCTGAATGGGGACATTACACCTCTTCAGTAGAAACATAAGACATAAACCCTTTCAACATTTCTATATCTTGGGGAAGAGGCCTTCTTGTCAAGGGATCATACCATTTTCAATTAACTACATAGGTTGCCATATGAAGTGGGGTGTTTAATTTATTCCACCGTTCATGTATGATTGTTTTCAACTATGGTCATGAACTAGGATTTTTCCTTCTATGATGGATTTAATCTTCTCACACATGGAGTCCATGTTCTCATAAATCTCATCTAAACATGGACTATCCGTGTTTGCACAACAAAGCACATATCGCATTTTGGCTCTACAAATTTGACATCAACCCAAAAAGTGATAATTCAAATTCAACTGCTTCACCTCCATAACAACATATGAGCTAGAATGCTTCCATTGGTCCCACATATCATTGATGACTATAGCAGCGAAAGCCCTCTTCACCTCCACAAGTCATCTAAGAAGAATGTAGTAAGTTGCAAATTTGGTATCAATTGGTTTAAGAAGCTCCATTTTGGCTTGTTTGCAGTAAATGCATTGTGAATGGTGGTGGTTGCATATGAACATTTGGATTTTGTGGCATTTTTCAATTAGCACCCAAATTTAATCAAAATTTTAACGCCTTTCAATGCATTATTCAAAGAATGCATTGTACATGACATCCAACAAATATGTCTAGGCTACATTATGAATTCACAAATGAAAATAATTAGATTTCTTATTTATGAACTTCGAATAAATATTATATATTAAAAAACAAAATTAGACTTGTACTTAAAAAACAAAATTGTGATTCATTTAAATTTAAATTAAAAATAAATCAAACTTGTCGCTAACTTGTACACCTTTTGACCATCATCCTCATTACTTTGCACATTGGGTCTGCATTGTTAACATTGGATGGCCCCATCTTCACAATGTCATCACATAATTGGTCTTTCAAGAACACAATGTTCCTTTCTTGACCAACACAGTCATGGTCTTTAGAAAATATGGATTGGATACGGAAGAGACAATGATGTTCTTCAATAGATGATTTTGACAATAAGTGCAACCATTAATGGCAATGAAGTATCCATCTACATTCCAAGATGACTTCAATGGTGCCATTGTCTTCTATAGATGTACTTTCTCCTTGTCCATCAACATAGTTTGGAGCTTTTCACAATCAAGTTTCTTATACCGTATAGGTCCATCATTAATGTTATGGACCATTTGCTTAAAATAGGTTTAGTGGGATACATTGAAAGGGATGTCACATGTAAGGAAAAATATTACTATTGCAAGATCAACACCTTTCCTTCCCTTCACGTCAAACATGTCATAAATACCACCAATTTTAGGGCTTGTGTGATGTTGTATTGCTTTTTGATGGCACATTCTCATCACCAAAACAAACTTTACCATTGGATGCCATTTCTTCATCATTGGACTCATCATTGTCACTAACATCACGACATGGTTGTGAGATTGATTGGATGGCCTTCCCATCAACCCTTTTGTTCTCCCTTTGTGCACTAGAGAGTATAGTGCGATCCTCTGGTTTTCTGGTTATAAATTCAATGCATTTATTTGGAACATTCATTAAATGGGCTTTAAACCAAGCATAGTTTCCTTTCCATTTAGCATGATAGGTTGCATTTTATCAATGTCATCCCCCTTTCGCTTTTCGTTGCTTTTATCCTCTCCACATATTTCCATAGTGGATATTAAGGATTTGATGATGGCATCTTGGTTAGAGAAATAATAAGAATGAAGAAATGATAAAGTTGAAAATGGAAACAAAGAAAATTTGCAAAGCCTAATCTAGAAATTCAAAGACAAATACTCTACTCCTTCAATGTAGGATTGTTTCTCCCTTATCATCCTCCATCGTTGGATTGCTAAGAGTAGTGAATCGACAACTAAAGTGATCTAAGCTAAATACAATAATCCTGCTTCTACTGAGGATTCATACCACTTGATGAAAGGATAGGACAAGAATACTCTATATGCCTTATGACTACGATGGTTGGAATAGAATACTCTGATTTATCAATGTATAAAAGAAATAACAGAGATTTGGAACTTATGTGATCAATAAGGGTTCTTAAGCATCAACGCAATGATAACCAAAATCCATGACAAATTAATACAATCATATATCAGATATGACCTTTACTTTATAGAATCCCTGCAACTCAAAACTTCAAACTTAGCTAGACACATTCCTGGGGATTCAAGCTGCACACAATGACAATTTGCCATGATATTCCTTCACCAATTTTGACATACTTCCATCGTTTCCATGACTGCAGGAATTTCACTTGAAGATATGAACTGACACCCTTGCACAACGTTCTCATTCCATACCTTAAAATAATAACTAGATCTCTACATTTACCAACAAATTGACCAGTCATTTCTAACATTTCCTTAATATCCTTTTCTTATCTCCACACAACATGCTGAAATTATTGTTTATATTGAGAGGGGGGTGAATCAGTATAAAGCGTAGTTTTCACAATTTTGCTTTTCAAAATTTATTTAAGTTCATTTTCAATCAACCACACATATTTGAGAAGTATATATATATATATTAAGTTCTGATTACAATTGGAGATATGAATCTCTGAGTGTGAACAACAACTCATTCATGCATCAAACTGACAAGTATGCAAGAACCAACTTGCAGTTTTATAAGCACCAACTTGTAGTTTATAGGCACTAACATGTAAGAACTTATATCCATTGTGCAAGTACCAACTTGCGAAAATAGAAACCGACCAGACTGGGATACAAATTCAATTGTGTAAGCACCAACTTGATGTGGTCAAGCACCAACCTGACCGTGAGCACCGACTCATTGGTTTTACTAGCACTGTCTGGAAGGAATATGAAACTCCTTCTCCTTGCCCCATCCAACCACCCTGAAATGAAGTTATGTTCAGTTTCTATGATGCGCGTCCTTTCAGCCTGCGGTGTTCAATGTTTGTGATTTGCAACTTCTTTGTTCACCCTCTATGATCCCCCTGATACACGTCTTCTATTATGTTTGCGTCTTTTGCACTTTACAATATCTGTGTTTTTTGCACTTTTCAATATATGCGTATTATGTCTTCTACAGATATCTGTGAGCTTCTTTGATTTGCATCTTGATCTGTCTCTTCTGCAATTATTTGTGTCTTCTACAACTATTTACAATCTTCTCTGATTTGTGTCTTCTGTAGCTATCTTCTCTGATATGATTCCACTGCAATCTGAAAACTTCACAATATTTGTGAAATACTCTTTTCAATATATATGCTCTCCAACAGTGTTCTGCTCCCTTGTTACTTCTATTGCACATCTTAGTGCTAAGCACTTTTCTTACCTGTGAAAATTATGTTGATCCTCCTCAATACTTTTTCACATTCAACTCTTTTATGTATATCTTTTTTGTGGTTCAACGAGTCATTGATCTTCAAAATACGAAGCTTGCTTACTTAGAAAATCATGTCAAATTCATCTTCAAGCTTACTTTATCACAACCACTTCGTGTCTATTTATACTACCTGGATCAAAGAGTGTGTTCAGACATAGGGGCTTCTTTGAAATGATGACAACCGTACTTCCTTACTTCTTAGTTAAGCTGACCAATTCATTCTATCTCTCATCAATGTCTATCTTCTCATGATTTAATGCGTGGAGTTTTGCACACTCTAATCCAACACCTTGGTGGTATTTGCACATGTGTCCTATGTTTAGTGAGATTTGCACACTTTGGAATCACTTCATATATAGTTTTTCACCCTTGAAATATCATTGCTTGTGGGTCTTGTGCACTTCCGAAACTAGCATACTTGTTTAACCGCATCTTATTCTCACGCCTTTTACGCACTCCCAAACCTTTGTCTAGTCAAATCTTTTAAATTTTACCTTGAATAACCATGACTGGGTGGAGCTAGGATTTGCGCATATACCTTAAGTATTTCATGCTGGATGTACTTCTTATGTGCTTATTCAAACTAACATTCATATACTTCTTCAAACAAGGACACTGATCCCTCTTTGACATCAATTAATAAATTGAATGTACTTCCTATGTACTTCTTCAAACCATATATAATATACCGACTTTCATCATATATTTTTTCAAATTGGTACAAAATCTTCATGTTCTATTTGCGCTAACTTCATTCAACTTGTTTATGCAAGAGTGAACATGCATCTCCTTAACATATCCATTAAGCTGATTTTCCTTATGCATCATTTTTGTTTAATGTTCATGCATCATTCCATTTATTACATCAATGGTTTTTGACTATTAATCTAAGCAAGCTGTTACATGATATGATATTTGTTTTTCCAATTTATATATGAGGTCTAACGAGCTTTTTCACTTCTAAAATATCTATTTCATCATGTTAATCATAGGGATAAAAGTGCATTTGTTATAAATTCTGCAAGTTTCATATT
This sequence comes from Pseudotsuga menziesii, assembly GCA_001517045.1. Taxonomy (NCBI): domain Eukaryota; kingdom Viridiplantae; phylum Streptophyta; class Pinopsida; order Pinales; family Pinaceae; genus Pseudotsuga; species Pseudotsuga menziesii. The sequence continues at coordinate 129,128 of LPNX010885810.1, forward strand.
ATTATACACTTATCCTCATTATGAATTTTGTATTTTTAGATGAGATCATATTGATGGGATTATGAACCTTTTCAATACCCTGAGGTGAGTCAGTATTAAAGTCCATCATAAGTGGCTAAGGTGATTTTCGAAGGTTTGATATGAGTTTGGTTACATTACCAATTGTTTCCTTGTTATTATAATATCGACCATAATTCTAATTACATCAATTACATTCTTATTTATTAACCTTGCTATTGTTGATATTCGATGATGAAAGATTAGGGGATTGTAACCATTAAACTATGCCTTGAAACTATGAGTTTTTTAGGCTATCACATCATCATGAAAAATGTTGATCAGTGTTGATGCTATGATTGAAATTGGGGGGTTTGATATCCGCGTAACCTGAATGTTTGCCATCTGTTGATTTGCCATCATGCAAATATCACGCATAAGCCGTCGCTTGCTTGATTTTTCTGCAGACCATTATGGCGTGGTAAGTGTTCTCCAAGTCCCATTAACTTGTCAACTCGAAGGTATGATGACTCTACAGGAAAGTTCACAGTTCTTTGGTGAAATAGGGTAGTTTAGAGTGTTAATTGATATGTGCAGATTCTGGATAAATCAGCTGTGTTGTTTAGTTCGGCTTTTGAAAATCCTGAAAGTCTGCATATTTGCTACCATGGTCCCTGTTTCAAAATTTGAACTCATAGGCGATGAATATTTGGACGCTGCCCCTGAATGCCACGAGGTAGTGGTTAGGGTTGGATGGCTAGGGTTTTTGTAGAAATTCTCTGCGTTCAACTTAGCAATTTCCAGGGCATTTGCAACATCATTTGATGGTATCAAAGCACAAATTGGGGATGTCGAGTTGAGGCTGACATAAGAGTTTGTTTCTCAGGCTGTAGGTTTTGTAGAAGGAGGAAGTCGAGAAGTTGACTTGAACGATAGCTGACTTAGTCGATCAGCCGACTAATTCGATGAGCCGACTTAGTCGATCAACCAACTAAGTCGGTCGGCTGACTAAACTAGAGATTAGGTCGGCCACCTAAGGTTGTGTCGGTTCACCGAACCGATAGGTAGCTATTTTGTAACAGTTCTGTAATCATATATATTAGGCTGTTGAGCCAGATGAGAACTCAGTTCAGTTTTGTGTATTGTATGGACTCATTATTGTAATATAATCTGTTGATTCATCTACTTGTTCTTATCTCTTGTCTCTGTTTCATATGTATGTTTTAGTATGTATTATTGGTAACCTTATGTGATCTGTGAGATTACAACATTGGTTCCATTGCCAGTAGTACATGTCTGAAATGTATGCAAACAAATGATACCAGAGTAGGAGATTAATGACTGGTGGGAACGTAAAATTGCAAACTATTTGCAGAATTACGCACGAAGGAACATATTAACAATTTCACAAGCAAAAGAAAGATTCTTCACAGAAACACATGAGAAGTTTGTAGAATCAGTGCCCCAACTTTTGAAGAAACTCCTGGATGAAAAAGCCAGAAGGGACTAAAGAACAACAGTTGCTGGAAAAACTGATCCAAGGAGGTAGAACAAACTTGTCAGAGTGGTTCGAGAAAATCGTTGACGACTTTTGTGAGGAGCAAGCAGTCGAAGACAGAACTTTGGTGGAAACCATCAAGGAGAAATTTTACACAGACCTCACCGAACAATTCCTATATTCCTTACTGACTTTGCTGTTCAAATTTTTGATCGAGAAAGGAGTAGGACATATTGTAGAACCTTGTCCATCACTTCACCAACTTCCGTCAAACTCTAACTGGGCGGAGAAGCAAAGGAAGTGGGAAAAATTTATTGCAGAAAGGGAGTGGGAATACTTCTTAAGCAAGTAGACCGAACTATCTGGGCTTTCTAGAAAGCGTCAGGTAGGCTATGGGGGGGTAGCTGGTCATATGTCAAGATAGAGTAGAGTGGATTCTAGTCGACTAAAAACAGATACCATTCACCAGTAGTGATAAGTCGACCAAAAGGGAACTCAAGAGAATAGTATCACACGAAGGTATGTCGGACATTCAAAAAATAGAGAGGGAAGAGAGACAATAGAGGAGGGAAGCAAGAAGAGAAATATCCTTAGAGCTGCATAAAGGAAGGAGTCCTAGGGCGATTGACTAGGAAGATAATCTACTAGAGTCGGGTCATGACCGACATGAAGAAGGTGTGGAAGAAGAGGCGTCCCCTAAGGAGGAAGAATTGTGGATAGAGCAGCCAGAAGCTTTCCAATCAAGAGCTCCCCATGAAGGAACAACTCTCTCTTCGTTAAATCCACGTACCCGCATACAAACTATTGTCGAAGAGGACCTCCGACTACGAGCTGGTGACTTTGGTATATGGAGTCGACTAGACGACGAGACATACACTGGATGACACCTCATTATCCATCGACCAGAGGAAGGGAATTAGGTTACCTTTCAAGCGGTACCCTCCAACCGAAGTATCCACCTGCTCTTACCAACACATGAAGGAGCACCCCCCTTGCCAAACACAACTTTGGAAGACATATACCATTCAGAACTGCGGACAAATAGTTGCAGTGGGCCATCGATAGCAGAAGTCGACATCAACCAACTGCAGGTCGAAGAAGAATCAACAACCAACGGGAACGGAAGTTTCGTCGACCATAGTCCTGCAGAGACGAATAAACCAATAACCCCACTACCACCATCCCCACCTTCACCACCGCCACCTCCTGAGAGCAGTGACAGTGATTCAGACATGGGTCACGGATCAACTCACATTCCTCTATATGAGGGGGATGAGGACCCCAGACGACACTGGTTCGTCTGTGAGTTGACTTGGGAGGCCAACCAAGTTACAGACGAAGATAGACAAATGGCACAGTTTGCAGGTGCCTCGAGGAAAAGGGAATTGACCTGGTATATGACCTTTTCAGAAAGACAACCTAGAGAAACCAAAGCCGAGATCAAGGCGCAATTTTTATCATTTTTCAAAACTCCAGATGCCAAACACCTGGCAGCGAAAAAACTAAATACTACATCACAGAAGCCAGGGGAAACCATCCGCGACAATGATAAGCGCTGGAAAGACCTTCTGAGCCAACTGGACTATGTTATAGATGAACAATTACTAATACAATGGTTTCTTGCAGGGTTATCTCAGAAAGTCCGTCGACACATCAGTCTGGAAACATTCAAATCCTACGAAGATGTGCTCACAAAGGCTCTCCAAGTGGATATGGATGACGACATACTCGCTTACTCCACTGACCACAGATTGAAAGAACAGCTTGAAAGTGTACAAAATTCTTTAAAGGAGTTAAACCTCAAGAATCAGGAGATCTGGTGCACCAAATGCTCGACGACTGGGCACTCCAAAGACAACTGTCGACAGGAATACAACCGACAGGACGTTCAATTCGTGCAGACCAAAATATTTTGCGACATTTGCTAGGAACATGGGGATCACTCAACAAAAGACTTCTCGTTCAACATGAAGAACGGAAAGGCATCCTAGTGTGCAATATGCGAAACCAAAAATCATAATACAGTCGACTGCCATTTGAACCTGAAGAACCGACATAATTACCATGCAGTCTACCAAACCGCTGCAGTTGCACAAAATGAGCAAAACAATCTACCAAACGATCAGAACGGTCAGAGGTATGAAGGCCGGAGATATGAGCGCCAGTACAACAATTGACGTGGAGGCTACGGAGGAAGAGGTCGATTCCTTGGGAATCGTGACAACCAACAGCGTCGACCCATCCAATGCTTTACATGTTACAAGGAGGGACATCGGTATGCAGACTGTCCGTATAAAGACAAAACTGATCTCAAATTTTGTACGCATTATGGAGTAGGGGATCACTCACTAGAGGATTTCCCTACCATGTTGGAAAAAATTAATACAAAGAAAAATGTTAATGTCTTGTCCTGTGTGCAAACAAATGATGTAATAAATACAAAAAAATTGCATATTGTAACTTGACAAGGAACACAAACAGGCAATGATAACCCAAGAATCAGCAAAATAAAAGAGAAAACTGTATATTATGATCCACTGAAAGAAAAAAAAAACATACAAAGAAGCAACCAATGTATTCAAAGAAATTGCATGACAAGAACAAGCTCACGACAATCGACATAACACAATAAACGAATTAATCCAGCTCATCCAAAAAGACAACTCAGTATCTTAGGTCATCGATTTGCTATATGAAATAAAATGTAACAACCCTGAAAAACAAACAAAGAACATCTGTAGCTTAAATAAAAAAGACAAAGGTGATGCCGACCCACTTGTTGACCTGGAAATCGAAGGATACCACGTCTGACAAGTAATGCTCGACTTTGGATCACAAGTAAACATCATGACTCGTGACACTTGGGAACAAATGGGCAGACCTCAACTACATGAGTCAGGCATATACCTGAAACTAGCTGACCAAGGCCTTATTGAACCTATTGGAGTCTGGAATAATGTCGACACGACTATAAAAGGAATCTCGACCAAAGTCGACTTCAAGATCATCGACCCTAAGGAAGGATCCAGTTCCTTCCCAGTGTTAGTCGGTCGACCTTGGGGTAGAAAGATGAAAGCATCGATATCCCTGGACAAAGAGAGGATCAAATTGAAAGGAAACAGACAAAAGGTCATTGTACCTATTCACCCATCTCAAGGAGAACCTTGGACTGAACCTATCGATGAAGAAGTCGACATTTGACAACTCTACCAGATTCAAAACAATACCGATTATACAGAACCTAACATCTATGGAGAGCTTCATCTAGGCAACCAAGATTCAGTTGGTTATAATTCAGACGCAGAATTATATGATTGGGAGATCGAGAACTACAAAACACAAGCAAGAGGGTGTTGGACTATTCAAAAAGTGCATAAAAAACCCACCCAACAGTGCTTCATAGTGTCCATTGTCCTAAAAATATTTGAGAAGAAAATTAGGGAATACCCTACCTTACAACCTACCAATGTTAATACTACACCAATACCAAGATACAAGGAAAGGGAATCACTAGTCATGCATGTAGAACAAGTTTCCAAAAATATTGGTGAACATGGCCGACTTCAAAGCCTAGTAGAAACTTTCACAAGGCAAGCTGCTCGCTGGTGGGATACCCATCAAACAAGACTGCAGACCTGGACAACAGCGTCGACTTACTTTGTCGAAAGGTTTGGAGGAAATAAGCTAACCCAACAATCCCAGATACCTGTATTCACTTAAGGAAAGAACCCATAAGATCATATTAAAACATGTTAAAAAGAGTGGAGAAGACTTGGATCCAAGGATGAAAGAGCCTAGCCACACCTGTTTCCATAAAGCCTAGCCGACTTACCAAACAAATGGTATAAAATGGAAGAAGCCAGAGGTGAAACATTTTTATGGCATGAACTCAGGGAAAATTTCATTAAAGACTTCAACTTTATACCTCAAAATGAAAACTTGGTCGAAACAACAAAACAGATTAAAGAATTTATCCAGTCGATCGAAAACAAACCCTTAAAAGATAACTAACAGCCAATGAAATCTAAAAATATACAAACAAGGACAAAACCACAGTCGACAAGACTACAGTTAGAAAATGAAAACACACAAGGGAAAAGCTTTAGATGGAAATCAAATCACGTCGAAACAACCAAACCTATCTGTACAATCCTTAAAGTAGAAACAACCGACAAACATGACACCGACAGAATGACTGCAGCTGACTTCCCTGCCACATTCTCATAGTTTAAAGAAGGAAGCCAACCGATCAATGAATCCAAAACATCGGAATGGCTGGATGCTAAAGTCAAAAATAGGGAATTCGACATCTCAAATGATGATCGACCAAAAATGGCAAAGATTTGTGACTACTGGAGTCAAGAGCAGACCATAGAGATAGTGAACTTATTAAAAGAGTTACAAGATGTATTTTCTTGAGATTATAAAGACCTCAAAGGCTTAGTCCATGAAATGGGAGAAATGAAAATTGATACTAAACCTGATGTTAGACCTGTGAAGAAAAGACCATATAAACTAGCTCATAAATACACAGAGATAGTCAAAAAGGAAATTGATAACATGCTGGTAGCAGGCATCATCTATCCTATCGACCAATCAAAATGGGCAAGTCTAATGGTTGTACAGGCTAAGAAACATGATCCGACCAAACTAAGAATTTGTGTCGACTTCAGAGAACTAAACAAAGTGACACTGACAGACCCATTTCCAACTCCTTATGTAGATGAAATCTTAAATGAAGTTGCACGACATGAATGCTACTCATTTACAGATGGATTCTTAGGTTATAACCAAGTGCTAATAGCTAAAGAAGACCAGAATAAGACAACCTTTGTGTGCGAATTTGGTTCATTTGCTTACAAAGTTATGGCTTTTGGATTAAAAAATGCACATGTAGTATTTTCTAGAATTGTTGTCAAAACATTTCAGGAATATATTTACAAGACCATGGCAGTATACTTTGATGATTGGACAATATACTCCATGTTAAAGGATCATTGCAAATGGCTCAGACTTATGTTGGAGAGATGTCGACAAATTCAACTCTCCTTAAAGATCAAGAAATGCATATTTGTGACCCCCATAGGGATATTGTTAGGGCACATTGTCTGTAAGGAAGGCATTAAGGTCGACTTTGCAAAAATCAAAATTATCCTCGACCTAAAACCACCAGTGAACCCAAAACAAGTCAGGGTGTTACTTGGCCACATAGGCTATTACAGAAAAATCATAAGGTATTATTTAGATATGACCTATCCACTTGAAGAACTCCTAAGGGAAGATCAAGAGTTTAACTGGACAAAGGAGTGCCACATATCATTCGAAAAATTAAAAAGAAAACTAGTCGAAGCACCAATCCTAAGGTTTCCAAACTGGTCGATCAAATTTCATGTTCATATTGATGCATCAGGTCTGGCAATAGGAGCAATCTTAACCCAACCAGGCGATAATGGAATGGATTATCCTATAGTTTACAGTAGTAGAAAATTAAATAAGGCTGAGAGAAACTATTCGACAACCGAAAGAGAGGCACTAGGAATGGTCTTTGCACTACAAAAATATCGACATTATCTTTTAGCTAACCCATTTATATTCTATACATACCATCAGGCACTTAAGTACCTCGTCAACAAACCACTACATCATGGAAGAATCTGTCGATGGTTACTATTATTCCAAGAATTCAAATTTGAAGTTGTTGTTCGGCTAGGTAAGTTAAATGTCGGTCCCGACTATTTATCTAGAATCGACACAGGAGAAGAGCCAACAGGAGTCGAAGATGACTTACCTGATGCACACTTATTCTGGATAGAAGTAGTCCCAGTAGAATTAGAAGAAATAGCCCAGTTCTTGGAAGATGGACATGCACCAAAAGGAACGAGTAAAAAGAAAAAACAGATTTTAGCTATGAAGGCTGCACCATATAGTCTTATAAATGGATTTTTATACAAAATGAGATTAGATGACATCCTCAGAAGGTGTGTACTATAACACAAACGAGACAACATTCTGCATGAAGCACACCATGGACCTACATGAGGACATTTCCAAGCAGACACAACTGCAAAGAAAATCCAACAGTCAAGGTTATGGTGGCCGACACTCCACAGAGATTGCAAAAAAATTGTCAGCCGATGTGACAGATGTCAACGATTAAGTCGACCCCTTCCTAACACAGAAATGCCTTTGATATTAGCGAACCCAAGTTTGACATTCAAAATTTAAGCCATAGACTTCATAGGACCATTTCCTATAACAGCAAAAAGGACAAGTTCAAGGTACATCATAACTGCAGTTGAATATGTAACTAAATGGGCAGAGGCTGAACCAGTCAACACATGTTCTAGTGAGATAGCTGCTAAGTTTATCTATGAGAATATCATCACTAGATTTGGATGTCCACTAACTCTAATTAGCGACCAAGGAACACACTTCATCAATAAAACTATCAAAACCTTAACCGACCAGGTCCAAATCGACCATCGTCGAAGTACAACATACCATCCTTAGTCGAATGGAGCAATTGAAGCCTTTAACAAAACATTAACAAGAGGAATAACCAAAATATGTAATGCTGATAAGGACGAATGGGACGAGAAAATACCAGCAGTATTATGGGTGTACATAACAACGTATAAACGTTCGACCGACCAAACTCCTTTTCGACTAGTCTATGGCCAAGAAGCAGTAGTTCCACTACACTTCCGACAACAGACACCTATCATCACAGAAATACTACATGTCGATGTTGAATAAGGAAGAAAGGACCGACTATTGCAACTAAGAAAACTCGCAGAGCACTGACTAATGGCAATACAACATCAAGAAATACAGAAACAACAACAAAAATCCTGACACGACTGAAACATCAAAAACAAAAACTTGTCGGTAGGAGACCTTGCTTTACTATACAATAGTCGAGTGAAAGGAAAACCTAAAAAACTCCATACGGAATGGATGGGACCCTACGTTGTCGAAGAGATACATACCAACAGATCAGTCCGACTACGGACGTTACAAGGCATAGTATTTCGGAAGCTCGTTAATGGAGCCCGACTAAAACGCTACAGAAACTAGTAATTCTTAAAAAAAAAAGTCCTATAACGACCATAACTGTAAATAAAAAAAACTATAAAAATCTAAAACCAAAAAAAAAGAGCAAAATAGTCCTGTACATGCAGAAAACTATGACAAGAAATTACCATTTCGACAACTGACATCATGCCCATCGACCATTTTCATCGACCGACCACTTCCATCGACCATTCTCATAATCGACATCGACCGACAACCTCGATAGTCCCATCGTGCATTCATGAAATCGAGTGCCGAAAGTAATTCGCCATTAACGCACACTCAAGTATTCCAACTGGAACATCACGTCCACCATTAATACACCCATCGACCAAAACATCTACAGCATCGCCTATAAATACTGAACTGCTGAAGGATCATTCACCGTAATTCATATAGAGAGAGCATCAGAGCATCTAGTCGACTAAAAGCTAAGAACCCCTTAGTGAAATCGAGCACCAGACCGACACAATGGCACCAAACAAACCAGAGCCTCGACCAAAGCCAAGGAACTACAGGCTGCGGATACCCCTTTAGTTCGCAGGTTGAAAAACATTAAGAATACCAAGGTGCAGGAAAGCTCATGGCAAAAACTATGGGCTGAGATGCAAAAATGGGCTTATGTCAATAAGAAAGCCACTCAAGCCGCAGAGAAGATCAAATACAACACCATATTCAACTATGCAAATGCACCAATCATGGCCAGCTTCGGTGGAACCAAGGAAACTGCCGTCAAATTCATCATCATCCGGTACCACAATGGCCGGTTCTACTTCGACCTATCGGTCGACATCTCGGGAGAAGTCATCTCTTAGCTCAACAGTCTCTCAAATGAAGGAAATTGAGAACCAGTCGGTATCAAAGAAGGACTGGTCGAAGAGCTAACTGGGTCAACTTCGGGAAAGAACTCGAAGGGGTTGATGATAAGCCACATCACAACCCAAACGCCACAGACTGTGGCCAAAATAATCGGAATCACACTCACCCTGGTAGGTTGAGGCATGGACCTTAAGTTAGACATGTTAGAAGCTGTCGACACCATTGCCACAGACGGAAGGATATATAGATGGGCTGAATATGTAACCGACATGGTCAATACCATCTGTGAAAGGTGCCAAGAAACGGGGGGAATCATCAAGTTCCCCTCCCTAATCTTATGGATAGTCATGTACCACATCTGCCCAGAGGGGAGCCCAGTCTTTCAAGAACCGTCGAGGTTCCACATGTGGAGATTTAAACCATTCTCCTAGAAAGGAACCTTGCAGGATATTGAGCGCAGGAAAGTACTGCTGGAGAATTGGCTTCAATAGCTCAAAGTCTGCACGAGTAGATGGAGGGTGCCGCAAAACATCTGAAGAAATATACCGATGAAATCCCACATCCAGCTAGAACTCGACCATACATTGGTGTGGTACATGCAGGGCGATAACTCAAATTCCAAAGCCCTCGACTACTATCCATCAGTCGACCAAATATTTCGGGAACTGTTTTGATAGGAAAAAACCAAAAGACCAGTACCAGCAGCAGCAAAGCAGATCGACTTCTCGATCGAGGAGCCGCTCATAGACCAGGAAAAAGAGGAAGACTATGAGCTCAACCTCTATATCAACACCTTCGTGTCGGAGGAGACACCAGTTGAACACATCGACTGACTTCAAATAACCATCAAACCTCTGACCGCAAAGAGGGCCGAACCCCAAGCAGCAGAACCACAGCCAGAGTAGCAGGTCATCCTTCCGGTCGCAGAAAGTGTCGTCTCGACCGAGGAGCCAAGGGGTGAGACAAAGCCAGAAAACCTAGAGTATGCTGTCACAAAAGGCATCATTAGAAAATTGTCAAAAGAGATAGCAGCGACGAGGAAGAAGCTCAAGACACAACAACAACAACAAGGAAAAGGTAAGCGCAAGCTTATCCTTGCAGACTCATCAGAAGATGAGGAGGAACTGGAAGCCACGGCCCTCGACATCATAGAAGATGCCGCAGCAAATAAAGTACCGGTCGAAACCCAGTTCCAAATATTCGTCGAGGCTGGAGCACTAGCGGGTCAACCAAAGAAAGCTAAGACCACGACGACGCCTGAGAACATCGTCAACCTGGTGTCTACGCCTCCACCCCCCTCACCAATGAAAATAACCAAAGAAAATGTACCGACACCACAGTCAATAAGCCCCCTCGACTTGTGCAAAAGCATGATGTCGGAGGAGGTGAAGAAAAATTCGACAAAGACAGAGAATTGCAGGCATTCATTGAGAAACTTCTTGAGTTATTTACGTCGGCCCAAAAGATATCCACCAAAGAACCTCTCTTCACGGTCGGTGGATACCAACTAGGACACGAAACCCAGGCCAGAACCTTTGCAACCATCACGTCGAATTTCGAGAGAAATCCAGACAAGGAAGCTGAAGTGGTTGCACGTCGTTCCTCAACTATCACTCCCACCGTACCCCAAGTCGACCTACTAGCCACTACATCGACTGAAGGAGAAGAAACTGAGGAGGACATAGCTCGACAAATTAACCAAATGTTCTCCGACGTAGACTCACCTCCTCACCCTGACAATCCACCACTTACCCACCCTTCCCCAAACCTAGTTACCCCTGACCATTCACCAACTCCATCACCACCACCCCTCGAATCTGAGCAAAACACACCACAACCATCAGCACCAACTGCGACCACTTCTGCACCCCCAGCATCGAATCCACCAAAAGAAGCATCCATCCCACCTTCCCAACCAGAGAAACCATCAACCACTCTCCCACAAACCAAATATCCCGACTCAACTTTTGTAGGTGCACAGGTGCCGACCCAAGCAGGGAAAGAAAAGCATAAGAAGAGGAAGGAGAAACAGAAGAAGGAGCATCATGGACAACCATCAAGGGTCCACATCAAATTGAAGGATGCAACTTCACTGACCGACCTAGAGCTAGGACAACTTCTGAAGACCCTAGCAGGCGAAGAAAAGATGAGAAGTGAGCAGAGATGTAAGGAACTCGACGACCAGAACGCAGAACAGGTCGAGTTCCTCACCAAATGCCGAAACTTGGTCCATTCCGTCATGCCGGGCCCCATAGAGGTCGACACAGACAAACCGCTTGAAAGAGCATATCGACTATTTGAGAGCATGGTGTCGGACCTTTAAGCTCACATTCAGGAGACAAAGGAGGAACAAAAAGAAGAAACTACCAGACTCCTAATGGCACAGCACACCACCTTCACTGAAGCTTATAAAGTGTTGCAAGATCACATGGAGGAGTCTGTCGTAATAGAAGAAATACTGAGAGATTGGCCTAATTACTACGGGCAAGTCTATCAGTAGACTCAACAAAAGATTCGGCATTAGAAAATAGGAAAACCACTGAGGAAGCACTCAGAACGACAATAGAAGAACAATTAGTGCTTGAAACAACCAAACTACAGAGACTAGAAAGGGAAGCACATCAGTGGTGCAACAAGCTCTCCCTAACTTGGAAAAAGTTGACATCATCTGCTCGCAGATGAAATGACTTATCGAGACTGCACAGGAGAAGGTCCAGTTTATGGGTCTTGACATGGAGAAGATAGCTAAAGTCGCTATTTCAAAAAAGATGTCGATCTTATCAGGATTGAGCACACTTACCATCGACATCCAGAAAATTTTGCAGAGTTGGACAGGTTTCCAACATCACCTCGCGATAACAGCCCTAGCCATTGTCGAAGTCTGTGTACAAAAGAGACCGACCATCAGACTTCACAGTCCATCACAATAACTATTGAGACCAGACATGCAGAATTTTGTACCTCCTTGTTTCTTCGGGATGAAGAAACGTTTTGTTCATGGGGGAGATGTAGAAGGAGCAAGTCGATAAGTTGACTTGAACGATAGCCGAATTAGTCGATCAGCCGACTAAGTTGGTCGGCCGACTAAACTAGAGATTAGGTCGGCCACCTAAGGTCGTGTCGGTTCACCGAACCGATAGGTAGTTATTTTGTAACCGTTCTGTAATCATATATATTAAGCTGTTGAGCCAGATGAGAACTCAGTTCAATTCTGTGTATTGTATGGACTCAATATTGTAATATAATCTGTTGATTCATCTACTTGTTCTTACCTCTTGTCTCTGTTTCATATGTATGTTTTAGTATGTATTCTTGGTAACCTTATGTGATCTGTGAGATTACAACAGGTTTACCACGGGTAGGTGAACATTGGTATAAGGGAAAGCATGTAAAAAACGATGACTGGAAGGAGTTCCTCACCCTAGCTAACTGGAAAATGAAGTATAAGTCCGGTTTCCCTTCTTGACTACTCATGAAGAAATGGCGCTCTCTGCTTGAACTTATTATTAGGTATGCCACCTATGAAGGTCGACTTTCCCAAACCCAGTTTTATCATCTTCGGCTTTTAATGATTTTCAAGGGGCGTCCTGTGAACATGCCATATTATTTCTTAAATAGTCTGCATAAGTTGGCCTGTACCTATCAGATTAATGTGGGAGATAAGGAGTGGAGTCTATTTCATCACGGACTGATTAAAATACTCGTTTCCTATCGACTAGGATAATTAGGGGATACTTGGGAATCATTTCTCATACGTAATGGGTTTGGAAAAAATGAAGAATGGCCTCGACGGAGACCCAAAAATAGGTGAAGACGCATCAAGACAGAGGAAGCTGGGTCTGAGTTAGAATAATGTGGTTCTCAAGATAATCTTGGAAATGAAGTGTCTGAACCTAGTCGAAGCCTAAGTAGCAACGACTTTAAAGTCAAGCCTGAAACAAACCCTGAAATCCCTGTTGATGATTCTCGGCCTCCAATGAGAAAACCGGTGATCACACCACCCTGTCAAAATGAGGGTCTTCCTCATTCACAGACCAACATTAGTAAAAAATCGGCTAAAGACCAAATGAGTAGAGTATTGAGTAATCAGGCTATTCGTAGAACTACTCGTAGTATGACAGCCACGTTGTTCGCTAGAAGAGACTTGAGTGTAGGGGATGCCCCTGTTATAGAAGTGAGTGATTCTTCAGAGCCTCGTCCCAATCCAGCTCCAATTGGTCCAACCATTATGGACCTGAAATATGTATCTATCTCTGAGACTAATGTTGTTGATGTTCAACAAGTAAATCCTAGGTGTGATGTGGATCAAGAGATTGATCAGAAGCCACGCACATAAGATCAAGACAGAAGGGGGTCAAATGTAGGATCGAAGGAACCCATCAATCGAATCCCTTATGCTCAAGTCATCTCATCTCTAGAAACTAACTTAAAAGAGGCTCAGGTTATTAAGGCCTTTGCTATGGATGAAATTGCAAGCCTGAAAACTGATTTGACTTCTTGGATTGAAAAATGGAATCTTTTGAGGGAGAAGAAGCTTAAATATAAAGCTCAAGTTAAAATCCTTCTGTTGAGAAATCAAAGTTTGATCAAACATAATAAGATTTCTAATACCAAGATATTAGATTTAAAGCCAAGCTAGACGAGGCAAGAAGAAATGTGTCAATTCAACTTTCGGTTGAATCAACCCTTAAAATCTGACATTTTTGTTTTCTGTAATGAATTTCAATTTTGTCTTATGGTTTAAATCTTTGATTATGCATACAGACGATTTGAAATTAGCCTCTACAGGTCAGTAATATCTTGAATTCTTTGGTTTTGGTTCTTGGTGCAAAGTTTTTTATTTATTTAATAAGGATATCTGCAGAATTGAAATTCTGCAGACATCCTATTTATTTTGTATGATTGCTAGTTGCACTTTGCTAACGGATTCTATTTTAAATTATCAGGTATTAAGGAGTAAATGGGATGAAGCTTGATGCTGTGCTGCATTTTTGGTTTTGACTATCTGGAGTTTACTCATTGGAGACTGCTTCGAAAATGCAATTGATTGCTATCTTCCTGGTTCCACGCCCCTATTTCTGAGCATCATCAGTATGGATTTCCGAATATAGTGATGACACGTTTTGAGGAATAATGATACTGGATTTTGTACAGTAAGTTAGCTGTTTTCTTGCACATTATTCCTTTCTATTGGTCGCTCAATGACTTACCTAGGATCCTGGCCTTTCTTTTGTTCTATATTCAGATAAAATCCATGTATTACTATATAAATAGGGGAGTTAGTTAATTAGTTGTTTTTTTGGTTCCCTTTATAAACACGTTTCAAACATGAATAAAGGGTTGGATTTCTGAGACATTTGGAGAATTGATATTTTACAGTTTCATATTTCATTCTGTTGTGTCGGTGTTTTCTGGAACTTTTTTTGAAGATCACTGGATGTTACAGGATAGTAAAGACCTTAGCCAAGTCTTTAAGTTGTTTCATGCTGTGTTAATGATGTTTATCCTTTGTTAATTTCACTTTCATATATATATATAAATCGTCATATTATATGTGAAATATTCTTTTATGGATCTCGAATGATTACATAGCCTTGAAATCTAAATGATTTATTATTATGTTGAAATGAGTGAGCTTCTTCACATTTTCAATTGATTATGAATCTATGTTAGATAAATTATTAACTTGCAAGCTGACCTTGTTCTATCTACAAGTTAGTATATGATTGTATTCGTTATGTTTCAGGACTGTGTTTGATTCATTTGATAACAGGTTTTAATTTCTGTTCGAATTATTTTGTAATGAAATATCATCTTGTTATGAGGTAATTCAAACTTAATTCTGTTTATTGTAGACTTTTCTAACAGTTCACAATTATGGATCATCTTATGCTTTAAGACCTCTTGTCAAATCAATAATTCATGCTCTCGGCTGAGATAGGTAATCTGCATTTAGGTCATCATAGAATAGAATTAGGAGCTACTATTTTCTGTACTTAGCTTAAGATAATTTTAGCATTAGTTAGTCAATAGGTTAAATTTCTCTGATTTATCAGAAGATAGGGTTAAGCAAATATTTACACATATACCTACAAAGACTCTCTATTTGGAGAGCACATTACACAGGAAGCAGGGCCTTGATCCTGTGAAAGACAGTCACTTTAAACATATACAAGATTGCATTAAGTCGAGTGTGTGGGATGCCTTTCCATTGTTGGCTTGGGTCAGTTTATGAGGCCAACACAACTCAAGTGTCTAATTCAGTGTTAACTAAGCCTAACATACTATGGTAGGTGAGAAATGTGCCTCTCCTGCATGCAACCATGCAAACCTAGCACTAACTGAATGTAACTGACTCCTAACTTATCTTGACTAGTCACCAACTCAACTTAAATGACGTTGGTTGGTATTGACACTCCCAGTGGCTCCTAATTTGTAGGGATTTATCTAGGAGGCTCCTAAATCAATGCATGCAAGTGCAATCAGTGGCAGTAGGCCTCAATTAGTGCTCCCCACACTTTAGTAACTGGAACATGTGTCCCAATTAGGCCAAGTGGACCCAATGGTGCTAGTGACTAAAAATAAACTGGAAGGACTCTTGATTTAGACATGACTCCTGATTTAGACATATGACCAAATTGGACAAGGGAGGATTAATAATCCTAACATGAAGAAGTAGGAATATATGAATTTGCAAATCAGAGAGCACATACAAAGAATTGACAAGTTGGTAGATTATATGGATATGCATTATAATATCATTCTATTTTTTTCTTGTAATTCATAGTCTCTTATGGGGTACCTATATATATTTATACACTCTAAGGAGCATTTGGTTAAGTACACAATAGTGCAATAGATTTGAGATGAGATAGAGAAGAAACAATTGGGTCATGGGGATGGAAGTCTTGAAATAGAGGAGATCTCAATGGAGAAATCCCATAGTGGACATTTTTTCACTCAAGGATAACAAGTCATTTGCAATGAAAATACCTTTTGATTTTTGGTGAGTTTATTAGGAATTATAGTTATAGTTTTTATTTGGAAAAAATAGGTAGTAAGTGTAGTTAGAATAGTCCAAGGCTAGACATAATTTTGTTGGCTTTGAGGTATGTGTATATATTGTGGCCATATTTTGGACTCTTTATATCTATTGATGCATGATATGGTTACAACCCATTATTTTTTTCACGTGGTTCACATGCTCAATAATTGTGGTTAAGGCTCGTTACATCCATAGCAATAATTCTAGGGGGGGCACCTGAAGGGGCCTCGCCCTATCATTCCAGTTTTGGGAGCCTAACCCCGAAGGAACCAAAGAATTGGATTCATGCGAATTGAACCTTCAAGCTAAAAAAATACGGTCTTTGGACTTGGACTCCAACCAACTGAGCTACCCCTCAGGGCTGGCTACAACCCCTTATATATAAAAAACTTATCAATAAATAAATAAATAAATAATAATTATTTAGTATGTTATATTTCTTTTAAATTGAGTTTTCCTCGACACATATTAAGTTATTTTTAATAATGTAATTTTAGTTACTATGCTAAGTTTTTGTTTTGTTTTTGAAGTAGGTTGGTTCAATTTGTAATTTATTTTCTATTTTTTCCTTTACTATCCCTAAAGTGCCTTATTCTCCTTATTCCTTTAAGCCAAAAATTAAAAGGTTTGAGGATATTTTATTGTGCTCATGTTCCCATTCTACTAATTTGTTGAATTCCACTTTGATGCCAGCTCTATATCAAACTTCACCTTAATTATTGTCAAAACCGAATTATTGTTTAACTTATATTCAATCTTTTTTTATTTTCTTTATGTGTCTAATATCTTCTAAGTTCTAATCCTTCTCTCCCCGAGTCTGGTTTGATCTATCATATTTTTTTTCTATTCATTGTAATCTATTATTTATTAGCGACAATTTCTTTTCTAAATTTCCTATTCTATTGTTTATTCGTTTTTAAATCTTTTTTTTGGTATGCAATGCATGTCAGGAAAACTTCAAGCACCCCCCCCATTATGAGGATAATACTCACGATAAAACCTAGATTCCTCAAGGTATAAGACCAGATGAACACCAAGGCTCAAAGTTTTTACAACAATATACTCATTGGGGAGGATAACACGCCTCCTCACAACAACCCATGCTAGACCCAATTGACTATTTGTTTTTAAATCTTATCTTAAAATTTTGCAAAATTAACATTAATCATATTCTTTATTTCCAACTATAATTTGTATTCTTTCATTTCTATACCTTTTTCTAGAGATACCAAATACTCTCATAATAATTTACACTTCAAGATATTTGGTCCTTCTCAACACTTATGGATTTAAGATAGTTTTAAAAAATGGACGTCTGTAGTGAGGATTTCTGCCCTACTACGTGCAAAAGCACCAACCTTAGCTCGTCCAGAGCATAAGGAAGAGTTCAACAATAATAAAAGAAACAAGACAATAACAACAAATATTTTTATGGTTTTCACATATATAAAACTAACTAATGCATAACAAAAATAAAAATACCTTTTCTGAAAATGGGCCACTATAGCCGTCCTTGAAAGTTGTTTCGCAAATCCACGGTTTGGGTCTCCAATCTCTTCCACAAATTGTTGTCAGCATTAATCTTTCATAGTAATCTAGGGACTAAAAAACAGTCTCATAAGAGATTTCAGACAATTAAGCATGAAAATGGCATAATGGTGCTGCAATGGAAGTAGTAGCTTTGTATAATCAATGAATAATGAATAATACAATACAATGATCATGCAAGATGCATGAATTCCAGGCCAATTCGAATTCCCAAGGAGGTAATTTTAATTGAATGAATGGGTGTAGCTTAATTGACTGTAAGCCACAGTAAAACACTTAGTTAACCAACTGATCAAGTGCGGATTGAATCAACTGAGTCCTAACTGAAGTCGGAGTGCAATGGATGACTGAGTCTAACTGAAAGTAGCTCAAACACATGTCACTGCATGCCAACCAACAAGTGGTAGCGCATCATTAACTCCAATGAACCTCGATGAGCTTAACTAAAGTCAAACTGGCCATCAGAGGTGGTTGGAGGCGCCCCTGTTGACTCCAGTTCATAAATATTAATAAAAACAATCAATATAATGAATGGAGGCACCTTCACCACTCATATTAACTGATTGCAACAATCAATTAGTAATTAGGTGCATTTATGACACTCAGATCACTCCCAGAGTGCTCCTTGTTTGAAGGAGGAAGCCTAGTTAGCCTCCCCGAATGAAGGAGAAGGCTTAGTTGGCCTCCTTGACTGAAGGTAGGCGTGGGTGTGCTCATGCTAATGTCATAGTGTGCTCATCTGATGTCGATCAAGTCAATAAAACTTAGGATAGTGGTTTAACAAGGTCAAATTGACCAAATTAAGTGTGCATGGTGGATAAATGTCTCCAACAGTCAGATGGGGGGAATAGATCCAAATGGGTACAGAGTGAACTGAATGTACACCGTGGGAAATGGTGTGCCAAAATATGGTAGGAAAAGTATGTGATGTGACTGAGAGCAAATGGAAAAAATTGTCCAAAAGTGCTTCTAGAATGGCCAAAAAGTCTCCAAAAGTGTTTTGGGGGAGTCCTTCACAATGTATTATGATAGGATGGTCCAAGGTTTTTGACCCATGGTATTTTATTGTCAATGGTATTTATCTATGGTTTTTTGACCCATTCTCATTTTTAAGGTTTTTGACCCTTTTTGGGAGAGAGTGAGGATAAATCACAGTAAATGCTCATCATCCCTTCATTTATGGGAAGGAATAATGATGTTTTGGACCATTTTTAGTGGAAATACAATTGTGAAGGTCAAAATGAAGGAAATAATGGTGGGAATATGATGTATGGCTATGGTTTAGACCATGGAGAGCTAGGTGAACTCATATGGGGGGAATGGATCCAAATGGGTATGAAGTGAACTCAACATACCCGTGGGAATGGTGTGGCAAAATCTGGCAGGAAAAGTATGTGATGTGACTGAGATCAAATGGCAAAAAGTGACCAAAAGTACTTAGGGAATGGCCAAAAAGTCTCCAAAAGTGTTTTGAGGGAGTCCTTCACAATATATTTATAGGATGGTCCAAGGGTTTTTGACCCATGGTATTTTTCTATGGTTTTTTGACCCATTCTAATTTTTAGGGTTTTTGACCCTTTTGGGGAGAGAGTGGATATAAATCACAATAAATGCTCATCATCCCTTCATTTATGGGAAGGAATAATGATGTTTTTGACCATTTTTAGTGGAAATACAATTGTGAAGGTCAAAATGAAGGAAATAATGGTGGGAATATGATGTATGGCTATGGTTTAGACCATGGAGAGCTAGGTGGACACTTTTTTGTCTTAACATGGTCTCTTATAGCAACTACTCAAATTTACTTAATCCTTCAATTTTTTTCAAATTATATGTTGCTTCATCAATTAATCAAAGAAGGCTTACCCACATTTAGCACAATAAACAATAAAATATTATCCCACATCTAATATTTGATAAGCTATAATCCACTAGATGTAGTTGTTGTAAGCTTGTAAAGTAACCTACCCATGACGAGTGGGGGATACGAGTGGGTATCCCCCACTTAATTGTTTGATATTTTAGATAATTAAGAAATTGCTTTGAATTACTACTCAAAGTTCCCTCCCCCATTTTATAATTGGAAAGCCCCACCAAAATGGGAATTTCTTTGAATCACTACTCGAAGTGCCCTCTCCATTTTTTAATTGGGAATCCCCACCCAACATGGTTGAGTGTAGTCTACACAATAAAATCACCTAGCATGGGAAAACTATAATATATGTTGTAAACCCATTCAATAGGTGGGATTACCACAACTGCAGGCCAACCATTAGGATATAACATAACAATTCCATTCCATGTTGTCACCCAACGTGAAGTTAGCTTGCAAATTAGTATCTCAAAATTTTGTTTTAAAATGATCAAAACTAATTTCTTCAGAACAAGAACTGCATGTAACTTAGTTACGTCCATAGGTGTTTATATATTATAATTTTGGGGTGGAATAATATCTATGGTTTTCCTAGATTGTAGTAGAATGAGACAAGTGTACTGTCCATATTGATTTTAAGATCGTCATTCAAAATTCATAATAAATAATGAAAAAAAACTAAACTAGCTCAGGTGATAACTGCACTTAATGGCGAGAGCAAGTAACAAATAACGTATTTGTAGCATTTAACTAGTGGTCGATAGGTGTCTATATCTTAGAATTTGGAGTGGACCAACATCTATGCTTTTTCCAAATTGCGCGAGGATGAGACAATTGTACTGTTGAGATCGATTTTATGGCAATCGTTCCAGATTCAAAATAAACAATTATAAAAGAAAAAATAATATAAAAAAATAATGGGTAGTTGATGCATGGATAATGGGTAGTTAGTGGCAAACAACATGTTTAACTAAAATAAGACATAGACAACTACTGATTACAACTATGCATGAAGACCAAATAACATATAACTTATTTGTGGCATTTAACTTATGGCCTATCGGTGTTCACCAACCATAAGTTAAGTGGTTATGCTAGTTCCTAAGTTTCTTATTAGAAAAGCATTTAAAATTGCATTATATTAATTTTTACAATTATTTGCCATTTAAAAACAAAAACAAAGATATATTCTTTTTAAATTTTATTATTTTAAATAATTAAAGTAAAAAATAAATTAAAAATTGGTATATAATGAACCTATAAAAAAAACTTCAACAAAAATTTCTAATGAACCTATAACTAAAAAAATCAATTTTCTTGTATGGTTATTAGAATTATATAGCTTCATTTTTTTAAATAAATATATTAAAATAATTTTTTATTATCAAAATAATATCCATCTTTATTACCAAAAATAACTTTTCAACTAATAAAAAAGTTTTGATTATTATTTTTATAAACAAAATCAAATATTACATAATAAGAAAATATTTTGTCAATTTTTATTTATTTATTTTTCTTGGAAAAATCGTAATTTTATTTCAGATATGAACAAAATTACATTCGCATATGTATAAAAGCTAGATAAATACCCCATACATTGTCAATGAAAAACAATTTAATGTTTCCACAATATCACAAAACCTTTTACAATGTTTACATTCAGTAGAGTATCCACTAATTAATCAAAACAAGCTTAGCCAAAAAATAGATTACATATATCATATATCGATAAAGATATCTACAAAATGTTTGTCCATTAAACCCTGTTCAAAACAACAAGCACTTGTTCCTCATTGAACGGTCGATGATGGTAACTATAACTGCTAGCCAGATCTTGTTCTAAGATCTTTCAACAGCCAAACGAGAGGTGCACGGATTCCTTGGAAACCCTGTCAACCACCCCATGCCGTTCCCGTATGGTTCAATCGAAGGGAGCACTGGAAATCAAGAGAAAGCCTCCATAGTAAAGCTTCCCTCAAACCCTAAAACTAGGCCAAAAATGCTCCAAGATTTGCCATGGCTCCAAGAACCCCACCAACTTTAACATACTTAACCTTATAATCAAAATAATGTTAATGCACACACACATATAAATATATATCCTTAATTTTTATTTATTATTTATATGTCTGATGAGATAAAATAATTTGGTGGGTTAGTTTGAAGGGTTAAGTGTTATGAATTGCAAACATAAGGTCATGGGTCAAGTTCTCGACTAGCTTGTTTTTGTGAATGTTTTGCGACTCAATTGATGTCCCCATAAAAATTTACCCATTCCATTTTCTTTGTGGTCAAAGAAGATATTGATGAGACATAAATACATGGTCAAAGAAATTATTGATAGGACATAAATACAAGAACACATGACTTAATTTTTAAAGTACAAAAAATAAAACTGAAAACATTTAATTTGAAATTTGTGTCATGTCGCAACTTTCACATGCCTTTATTGAATTTTTTTATTAAAAAACAAAAAAATGTTGGTTTTTTTTCTAGGGGAATCGACAATTGGAGACTAGGCTGGTATTCGCGTGACACGGGGTTCAGGGATCCAATCTCGCTACCACTATACCCCTAGGTGCCCCACACACCCCGCAAGAATGTGACATGGGTAAAGCCGGTTGTGATTTGAACTTGTGATCTCCAATTTACAACATGTGACTTCATAACAAATGAACCGCAAATGAGCCGCACCCATGTGGGCTACACAAAAAAATGTTGTTACTTTCCATCTAATGTCTTGATTTTGAAATAATCAATTCTATATATTTTTATTTTAATGTTTGTATATAAGGACACATACTTAGTAGGGTTCCTCTTGTAGGTTGGGTGGTTGAGGTAGTAGGTTATCATTGTTCCCATCCAAGTTCAAAACCCATGGCAATATGTACATGACACCAACAAAAATATAAACTTATCCTGTATTTATCTTTCTTTTTACTTTTTAAATTTCTATATTCAACATACAAATTGTTTACTTTTATTTAAAAAAAGACACCAACCATAATTTTGTACCATTTGACATGTCATATATTCAACTTACAAATTATTTAAAATTGACATGTCATATATTCAACTTACAAATTATTTAAAATTGAAATGTCATATATTTCTTTTTACTTTTTAAATTTCTATATTCAACATACAAATTGTTTACTTTTATTTAAAAAAAAGACACCAACCATAATTTTGTACCATTTGACATGTCATATATTCAACTTACAAATTATTTAAAATTGACATGTCATATATTCAACTTACAAATTATTTACTTTAATTAAAAAAAAAAACCATTTGTCATATATTCAACTATAATTTTGCAATCCTGTAAGAAGTTTTACCATTTGACATGTCAATTATGACTCAAAAGTTTTACCATTTGACATGTCAATTATGACTCAGACATACATGTGGAGTACATTTAAGCTACGAGTCTATCACTATACAGAGTTGTTTAATATGAGTACTTGAACCATGGTTATATTATCCATGATTTTCTTCATCATTCCTTTCCATGATATAATTTATATAAAGAATATAAATTTTATCAAAATTACCAAAATATAATTGTAATAATCATAAAATATTTATCGCTTAATTACATAAAGTAAAGGTATGTATATAAAGGTATGTATATAACAATTGTGACTAAGTACATATAGTAAAGGTATGCTCATAACCATTGTGATTAGGATGCTAATCTTGGGAGTGGGTTTCCATTTATGATTAAATAACAATAATAATTATGAGTCCGTGGTTAATTTAATTTTTTTGAAAAAGGAAAAAGGGGTCATTGCTAATCTTGGGAGTGGGTTTCCATTTATGATTAAATAACAATAATAATTATGAGTCCGTGGTTAATTTATTTTATTTTATTATGAATTATTATTTTAAAAATGGTAAAAGTTGGTGTTAATAACTTATCATTTTGATGTTTCAATAGAGGACTTTCATGCCAGCTGTTTTTAGTGCTTTTGCCTTTTGGAATAACATGTCTTATATCTGGGATAGTTTTAAAATTGTTTTTTTCCTATTAAAAAAACATTGCAAAATGTTATATTAACAATTCACATTGTGCAAAATGTTATATTAACAATTCACTTTGTGCATAAGTATATTATAGTATATTGTCCAACTTAAAAAAAACTATATGGAAGTAAAAAAAAAAAGAGCTCTACTTGATAATTTTCATCAAGAAAGAACTTTCCTTGCATAAGCTGCAACCAATAGAAAACATCTACACTAAACATAATGTATGTTGTTACATATTTTAAACATGTTTATTATGAATAAAAAATTGAGAGTATACATATGATAATATTTTGGATATCTTTGTCAAGACAAAATTGAAGGATGTATTTTTTTATATGAATCATCTGAGTCATCCTCACTGTAAAAAAAGGAATTGGTTTACACCTCAACAAATTTTTTTATCTTATTTTTTTTACATGTTCAAAAAAATTTACACCTCAAGAATTTTGATCCCTTGTTAGGCACAACTAATTATGGGAAGATTATATATTGAAAAGGACATGACTTTTTAGTTTAGCACGCGACTTTTTAGTTTTTAGTTTAGGAGGACATGATTTTTTTAATATATTTTTTATTTTTTAGATAATGTTAGGAACGTTAGGAATGTTAGGAACACATATCCCCCATACTGGTTTGTATAGCACCTCGCTACTGTCGGTGCAATCAAGTTCCATAATGTTGTCACATGTATGTTCCCATTGTAGCCATGATCCCTTCACTAGTTGTAGCCCTTATTTTGATAATAGGTCTTCTTGGACATTTCTTTCACAATAAACATGTTGGAAGTTGATGTCTTAAAACATTGCAGTAATGATCACTAATTCTTGATAAATGGCTTCAAGGTGGATATTCTTCATAGCTCTTTTCAATTGCAATAACAAGTTTTGAATCACCAAAAGCATGTAAATGTGAGATAACTTTATATAAGGCAAGATATAAAGCCAGTTTGAGTACCTTGATTTCATCCTTATTGTTATAATTATGCTCCCGACCAACAGAGAATTTGAAATAATGTGGATAAGAAAGATGGACTATGCAACCAACACCCCCTCTGGAACGATCCCCTTGGGAAACACCATAAAAAAGCCAACTTTTTGACCTATTAATCTCTTCAAATACCACTGTTGTTCATGATAAAGCACCCTTGTAACCTAGGGTTTGGGGTTACCAACTTACTACTAACTTGCAGACAATCAACTTTACCAGAGAATATAAAGGAAATAGGAAGAAAGTCTTGACTTACCCAATTATCAGCGGTTGATCCAAGCTTGATCTTCTCCCGCTCCTCTTCTCTCTAAAGCCTCCAGGGATGCACCTCTTCACCTGCAAAGAGTAAATCCTTCAAGTAATATCTCATGCATATATATATCAAAGGTTAGATGAACAGTATATCAAACATATGATCACATATATTAATTAACCAAAATACATGAAATAGACTCAACACAAGATTGGAAGAAGAATTCTCTTTATTAACAATCGATGAATGAGATAAGAGTATAACCCAAGTTATTAGACAAGGACTCCTCTGCAACCAAAGGACTCTGAGTTCTGTTGCTCCAAGATTCTGAAGATATACCACCAGCATAACTTTGTTCTCCAAAATTGATTCATTAGTCCCTACCCCAAGGCCTCTATTTATACTTTGGGAAATAAAGTAGTTTCGAAGGTTGGGATGGTTGAGATAGTTGGGATAGTTATGGATTATGGCCCAACTAATCTCATCTAATCATGTTATATATTTTTTAAAGTCAAAACAAGGTGTACGAGACTATTAATATAGGCAACCCGCGTATGACACGCGAGTTGCTCGAAGGAAACCCACGTACGCAAGTGTACGCGGGTTGCAATGCAAATACTCGCGTACAGTACATGAGTTGCAATGCAGATAGTCGCGTATGCAGCTCAACACTTAGAAAAAAAAAAATATAAAGTTGGTTTGAGGGTAATGCATCCCAGATCATGCCCATCTATAGTGTTTTGGCAACTTCAATCCTAATTTGTCCTTTTGTGTACCAACATAAAGAATGTCGGCACTCGGACGGAGAAGTGCCATTTGGGTTGATAACAGATGCCCCCTAACGTGTGAGGTCAGAGGGAAGCGATGGGCGAAATACATTATAATCATTATCTTGGAGAACTCATAAGTCCAATGGATCAGAGGAAGTACCTGAAACAAATACATAGAAATGTCATATACAAAATCATATCTGAGGATGCCATGTTCAATATACTGGAACACTAGCTCCTTTACAATATTTGAGTACATCAAATGATACGGGTTCAAGACCATGTATATTACAAAGGTGGATCGAAGCCACAATATACAATAATGATGAGTCTTCAAAGATCTGGAAACTGTGTAAGTGAACACAACATAATCTTGCGCAACTTAGGTTATTGATATGAACCTAAGGTCTTCATCAAAAATCCAAAAGAACCAGTACAATCCAGGCCATGTGAATAGATGTGTCGAAGTCAAACATGGATAGGATTCAATAGATTGTCAACCAATAGGTGATAATTGACAACTGAAGCAAAGGAATTCACCAATAGTGAAAGTGAATCCTGAGGTACTATTGTCAAAACTGTAGGTCTTCGTCGTTAGGAAGTGCTGATGAGAAACCATACTGTGATGAGGAAGGAAATAAATCCTCCAACGGACCACAAGAGTGACTAGGAACTGGATAAAGGAAGGGGGACACGAGTAATATCAGATAGGACAATGATGGGATCGAGACAAAAATCAGATGCAGGGATAAATCCTTGAACAATGAGCACGACACAGAGATGACCCAAGGAAGATTTTAACTTTACTGATAATACAACTAGACTTATCTATCATGTAGGAGACATGATCAGATTCCCCAGGTATAACAGACAAGTGGAGGAGTAAGAAACTCGAAGTGATAGCTGAATTGAAAGTGAACACTAAGACATGAGTATCAGAAAGTACAGAGAGTGCTATGTTCAAGGATGCCATGCTTCCACCGACTGAGAATCAAAAGAAAACTTGTTCCTTACCTTTCCTGTTAAATTTTAACGAGTCTAGGAAAGTCAACTCGAGTCTCTCTTCAGTTTTGACAAGCTTGAAGAGAAGAGGGAATAATGCTTGATAATATTACTGATTTGTGGATTTTATGAGCCTGAACTAGTACATGCTCACTTGGTGTTTTTATGTTTAGAGAGTCTGAAAACTCCTAAGAAGACTCCAGGGGGGTCCTTTTTCATCTGATTTAGTCTCCTGAGGCTGAAAAAGTATAAAACATACCACAGAAGAACTCTCTTAACTTCCATAGAAGAAAAGGTGAACCTTTTTTGTACTTAGTCAAGGAGGTTCGAAAAAGGTTAAATTACCACCTACCCAATGCTCCTTCAAGAGCAACATATAGCTTGAGTTTTACGAGTGTGAAGGAAAGCAAGATCACTTGGAAAGATCCATTTGAGTATGAGGAAATGGGGCTTACAACAGTAAAATCGATGCTTTGTTCTTAGTGTTTAGCGAGCATGACAAAGGCATAAAGTACACTCAGAATATTTTTCATGTTTAGGTCCAGATCATGAAAAAGAGAAAACTAAGCTCATACTGAGTGTTTCTTTTCCGTAAATTTAGTCCCTCAGGTCCGGAAAAGTGGTAAACCTATGCCTGATAATACTCTTCTCAATTCCATAGAAAAGAGAGTGATCCTTTCTTGTATTATTCCACATGGTCTGAGAAAGAGATAACCTACCACCAATGTGGATGCCCATTCACATATTATTAACAAGCCTGAATGGACAAGTTTACTCGGTAGTCAATTCTATTTTGAGGAGTT
The DNA here is from genome assembly GCA_001517045.1 of Pseudotsuga menziesii. Taxonomy (NCBI): domain Eukaryota; kingdom Viridiplantae; phylum Streptophyta; class Pinopsida; order Pinales; family Pinaceae; genus Pseudotsuga; species Pseudotsuga menziesii. Next base: position 156,832 of record LPNX010885810.1, read on the forward strand.
AGAACTGGGCCTAAAGAAACTCCATAAGGGCAGGGAGTCTTTAAAAAGGATAGCTTGTAAAAAGAGACCAAAATGAGGCTCAATTTGGCATGAAAAATAGCTAAGGAGACTCCCCTGAACCTATGACAAATGCGGCATGAGTACCAAAAGACAATAAATATGATTTAATCTAGGGTACTCATGTGAGGAAAGCCCTATCCACGAAAGAACAATGGCATAGACAAGGTACTAATGGTTAAAATACCATAGTCCATGGTCAAAGTAGTAATTCTAGGATTAAGATGGATTAGGTATAAATGCAAAAATGCATATGAATGACCAAAATCCTATCCTATATGAGTGAAAAACAACTTCAAGTGACCTTAGACCTGTTTCATTGAAGAAAAAGGACATGGTATTAGTTTGATTTTTATAAAAAATAAGAACTATAGGTTAAAACCCACTTTTGAAATAATATTTCTATAAATATTTCAAAATATAAATCAAAACTCACCATTTGACATTTTTACCCAATATAGACAAGTTTTACCTCTGCCTTAAATTGCTCGGTGTGGACAACTCGGTGGATGATTCTCAAACCGCAAGTGCCAAGTAAATCTACTCTCCATGCTCTTTCATTTTATCCAAGCAAATTTTAATTTTAGTCAAAAATTTGATGTTTTCAACCGTTTTAAAAGAAACCACGTTGTGTATGCGGGTATGGTATGTAAACAGGCGCGTACACGCGGGTTTCTCGAAAGAAAGTCACGTATGATACACGACATGTTCGAAAGACAGTCACGTACACTGCACGATATACAAAAAAGCTATGTAGGGCCATAATCAAAAGTTTTCATATGAATTTAATGTTTGATAATGGGCTTGTTAACAGGTTGAAACATGGTGTTGGAGTGGAGGGAGAGGGAGCATGAAGACATGGACCAAGATTCTCTTCAAAGTGCCCCCACAGTAAGTGCTTTGTGGCAAACTGGGTTGCTCAAATTCTTTTGTACCTCACCTATGCGATCCAATGTCCGCTTACTAGAGTTTTTGATAAACTATTGGGATCATGATCTTGGTGCATTTGACCTACAAGGTGAGTTTCTAGAGATTACCTTGGAAGACGTCTATTTCATCTACGTTTTGTCACGACGAGGAACTCCGGTCAACTTGGAAGGCACCGGTAGAGGGAGTGACCTTCTAAGTGTGCAGAACTACATTGATACATACTGTGCACTTGGTACTCAAAAGAGTGGTAGCTGCATCCCTATTGTTCATATTCCCAGCTTTCCATTACAGGTGTTGGAAAGCACTATAGTGAGGGTTGCAGGGTCATCATCACTTTATCTTGCAACTCGAAACCAAATGAGACTTGCAGTGGAATGTCTTCAGGGAGCCCTATTTGACTGGTGTTCGGGAGTAATCCCGATAATGAAGAAGAAACTCTCTGACTGTAAAAGAGGCCGACAGAAAAACTTCAGTTATTCTAGTATATTGGTGGCCTTTTTATTTGAGAGAGTGCCCAGTTTGAGTCCTGTAGTACCTCTACGAGTTTCTTCTCCTCGTCAGCCTAGACTAAGTAGGTGGGGGGAAATCTTCCTCCACCAGGGAGGCGGTGGATCGGTTCAAAGTGTATATGACGATGACTTCTAATAATGGTGGGAGAGATAGCTACTAGCATTGGAGCAGTTTCCATATGTTGGGATAGATTTCCAAGGTGACAACGACCTTTTCCTCCCTCCTGGAGGAGCATGGGGAGCGTCAGGTATTTTCGTTTTCAAGTTTTTAAATTTTTATGAATTTTTAGTCATAAAGATATATACATATGTATAAGAGCTTTTAATCCTATAAAATGTTAAAATGCAAATATTGGACCAGTCCGCCCTGCTGGGCATCCGCGTATGTATGTGCGTCTTGTGGCAGGAGAAGATAATGGCTTGATTAGGGTTCTTGAGGGGAAGCTGGCCAGGCTTATCCAAAGAGTACCTACTTTACACATTGAGAAGATCCCTGCCATTATGCAAGAGCTAGTGGTTGGTATACCACCTGTTTGGATACACCTTATGAGGTGGGTAGCTAGAGCAGTGCTTGTGTACATCGATGCCACTGAGGCTGTTGCAGCTGAGGAAGTTGAAGAAGCCCGAGAGCAGGATGATTAGGATGATCAGGGGGACCAGGGTGGTACAAATGACTAGGGTGGTCGTGATGAACAGGGTGGTCAAGCTTAGACCTAGGAGCACTTTATGGACTTCGATCCATTTTTGTATATTTTTTGTATATTATACAATTATGACTGGATTTGAGGATCAAAAACTCGGGCTATCTATATGGACAAATATTCACACACACACACACACACACACACACACATATATTGCCGGTTTTATTTACATGTGTTTTGTAATGTATATGTTGTATATTTTTATGAAAAATGTGTTAAGTGCCAGTCCAAGATATAATTAGCATATGCATCAGTTAATGAATTTTGATTTCTTGGAATATGATTGAATGTAATAAACTAAAAATTTCTTTCCAATAACCTAACTTGCATAAATTGACGTAGTAAAATAGGGTTCCACACCTGATAAGCTCGATTGAGATGGGAAACCATGAGTTGAGAGTGACGTCTGACTTCCAGCTGGGTGATTCCACGTGACAAAGCATCCCATAAAAGTTCAATGACAACCCTGTATTCGACTGCATTATTGGTAGTAGGACCTAGGCAAGCGCCTCCAGAGGAAACTAGCTATCCCGAGGGTGAGTAAATAACCCTTGCGGCTGAAGCCAGGTTACAAGTGTGGCGACTAGAGCCATCTGCGAAACCTACAAACCACTCGGAAGACATCTGTAACAAGCAACAGATGGTATAAGAACACAAACCGATGAACTGTTGTACATAAATTTACATACAATAAAAATACAGGAAAAAGCGCTAATCCTAAGCATAGTACTTTTTCAAGTAGAGCCTGTTTCTAGGCTCGGGCAGCTTATTCCCCTCGAAATCAGTTAATTCATATGCACCTTTATTCAAAAATTTTGACACGACATAAGGTCCTAACCACATAGAGCTGAATTTCCTTGCCCCCAGGGGTTCTTTGTCTTGATCCCAGAGCAAGACAAGCTCCCCTTCAGAAAAAATACGAGGTTTGATTGATTTATCATATTGATTTTTTACTTTATTTTTATGAGCCTCATTTGCTTTCAGCGCATCTCTACGCTGCTCATCTAGGTGTTCTAAGTGTAACAAACATTCTTCAAGCTCAGTCGTATCAGGTAACACATGAATAACAATCTTTAAGGACAAGATTTCACATTCAATCGGGGTTACTGCTTCCACCCCGTGAACGAGTTGGAAAGGAGAGAACCCTGTAGCAGTTTTCACATTGTTTTGATAAGCTCAAAGTGTAGGATACAACATGATGTGCCAATTGGAACGAACTGCATTAATAGTGTGCTTGAGAATAGTCTTCAAGGTTTTATTTATAGCCTCGACTTGACCGTTCACTTGAGGGTAGAAAGAATACGAATGCTCTTGTTTAAACCCTAGAATAGTGGTCAATTCAATCATCATACTATTTTGGAAGTGACTACCATGGTCAGTGACAATCTCTTTAGGAATACCGAACCGTGCGATAATTTGGTTGAAAAAAAAAAGCTGCAGTTTACCCGTCAGCTTTATAGGTGGGCATTTCCTCTACCCACTTCGTGAAATAATCTATAGTGACAATGATATGTTTGTGCCCCCCAACCGAGACTGGGTTGCACGCCACGTAATATATCCCCCACTGCGTGAAGGGGCCCACTGAGATGAAAGGAAATAACGGAGCAGGATGCAACCACATCTTTCTGGTGTAAAGCTAACAAGGATGACAATGCTTCACGACTTCCACACAATCTTTAAAGATCGTAGTCCAGAAATAACCGGCACTTAAGATCTTCTGGGCCATTGCTAACCCAGATAAATGACCCCCACATGCTCCACTATGGGAATCATTTAGGACAATCTCTGCTTCTTCGTGGGTAAGACATTGACGCAAAATAGAATCTACCCCCCTACAATATAAAGTATCTCCAATAATGAGGTAGTTTTTTGCATGTAAGCGTAGTTTGCGCTGTTCTTCCTGTGAGAAGGCTGCAGGGTACTTCAGAGTCTGGAGACAGATAAGTATATCTCCATACCAAGGGTCAGAGGTGGAAATAAAAAATATGTGCTCATCGGGGAACGAGTCTTCTTCAATGTCTACATCTTCCTCAATCGAAAATTCTGCGATGAGCTCAGTAAAAACTAAGGATTTTTTGGATTTGGCGGATTGGAAATCTAAGTCAAAATCCCGAAGAATGACTATCCATTTGTTGAATTTGCCTCCAACTATTTGTCAGGAAAAAACATATTGGAAAGGATTAACATCCGCCACTACTGTCATGGTCCTTAGTAAGATGTAGTGACGCAACCTCTGAACAACATACACAGCTTCTAATGCCAACTTCTCGACGTGGGAATACTTAAGTTCAAGGCCAAATAAAGCACGACTAAGATAGTAGACGACATGCTCTTGGAGCTTACCATCCTCCTGGACTAGTACTACCCCTATGGTCGACTTGGATGCAGCCAGATACAATATAAAATCACAAGAGTAATCTGGCGAGTGCAGTAATGGTGCCGAAAAAAAAGCTTTCTTCAATGCCTCGAACGCAAGTTGTGCGATTTCATCCCATACAAATGGGGTGTCCTGCTTCAACAGGAGCATGAAACCTTTAGTGATATTGGAATAATTTACAATAAAACGTCGAAGGAAGTTAGAATTCCCTTGCAGGCTTTGAAGCTTCCTAATGGAACGAGGAGGAGGCAAATTTACTATGGCCTCAACTTTCAAAGGATCCACCTAAATACCTTTGTTGGAAACAATGAATCCGAGCAGTCTCCCTGACTCGACAAAGAAAACGCAGTTGTGGGGATTCAAGCGAATTTTGTAGTATCAACATCATTCAAATATTAAACGCAAGTGATCTGGGTGATTGATCCTCTTATGAGAATGTGTTGGTAGATCATCAAGGTAGGGTTCAAAAATAGATTTAATGTCATGAAAAGAAAAATTCATTGCCTGCTGAAAGGTAGTCCCTGCATTTTTCAATCCAAAAGGCATTTTCTTGTATGCAAATGTACCCCAAGGAAAAATGAAAGCTGTTTATGTTGTTCTTTTGGTTTAATTTGAATTTGATTATACCCGGAGAAACCATCCATAAACAAAAAGACTTCACTCCCCGCACGTGCATCAATGATTTGATCTATGAATGGTGTGGGGTAGTTATCCTTAGGACAGGATTTGTTTAGATCGTAAAAGTCAGTACAAACGTGTATTTTCCCTTGCTTTTTGTCGACAGAAACGGGATTAGATACCCATTCTGTCAAATCTATCGGGTAAATGAAACTGGCTTTCAATAGTTTTTCAACTTCAGCCTTAACAGCTGCTGCTTTATGCGGATTGATAGGTCTAAGTTTTTGTCGAATGGGTTTGGAATCAGGATATGTTTGGATTTCATGCTCGACTATTGATGGCTCTATGCCTGACATCTCCTCATATGACCAGGCAAACACATCGCGGAATTCCTTAAATAAGGATGTATAGATCACAATCTCCTCTGAAGAGAAGTTTGCACCGATGTGTACATTTTCCACAATGTTTGGGTTTGCAGAGATGTTGATAGGAATAGTAGCAGAAATGTTTTCCATATTCCCCTCAACAAAGATTCCTTCCCTAGGTAAGGGATTAATAGGTGTATCAACATCACCTGCCAGTCTCATATGGAACTCTTGGTTCTCAATCCTACTTAACTCTGGAATAAAATAGGTTCAACGGTGAAGATCTTCGAAGATCTTATCTTGTCTGCACATAGCTTCCAGAATGGCTTCATCAGAAGGAAAAACCATATCTAAGCAGTCTCTATAATGCAAAGAGTTCTCTGCCTAAGCAGTAAGATAGTCTTCTTCCAACTCCTTTGAGACTATGAGGGGGACCAGAATGGGATCAACAGCGGTATGAACGATAGCTTGATAAGCTACTTCCGCTTCCGATAAGGGCACTCCAGGTTCATGGCAGGAAGGAAGAACCCAAGGATCTATTCTATCAACAACCGTTGCAATAGAATTCCCTACACTAGCAGAACCTAAATAATTAATTGGAGTTGGAAAATCAAATGTGCCCATCAATGATGCATACATTCCAGACCCTAAGCTCTCCGAAGCAGGTTTAACTTGATCAACCAATGGCACGGTGGACTCGTTAGTTTCCATGCGGTCCTTTCGAGTAAAAATGAGTTGGTCTACAGTAGCTAACTTCCCTTCGTGTGGAAACACTACTACCCGAAGTACGACCGATGTAATAGCAGACATGGCATAAGTCCAACTTCTCCCGAGGAGCAAGTTATAATCCAAAGGTGCATCAATCACCTCTACCTCAACAGAAACTGCCTTCCCTGCCAACTTTATCTCGAAATCCGGTAGGATACCATATGGATGAAATGACCTTCCGTCGAAAGTAGTAAGTAGGGTGTTCGATGGAACTAGCTCTAGAGATCCAAGATATTTCCAGCAAGACAAGGACATGACACATGTGGAAGCACCCTCATCGACAACTGCCCTTCCAATGGTTTTTCCGCCATGGATGACATCTATTGATAAGGCCACATGATAAGGTAGGCGAATTTTGACATCTGACAAATTAAACTTCGCCATGAGGCTCGATGAATCCATACTACCTAAGGCTGCTAAGAGTGAATTTTGCTGGGTGGGACAACTCTGTAACACCTCTAAAGCCGACATTGCACAAGGGGTCCGGGCTAAATCTTCAACTACAGAGTAGTTGGATACATCCCTAGCATTGGGATTATGCAAGGTTTTCTTGAAGACACCTTTTGGTATATTGGGCATAGGTTCGGAAAGTTTTTCAATCATGAGAGGGTTGGAAGTTTCACCTGTCGACTTACCCTTCTTCGAAGCCTCTATCTCATAGTTCTTGTTCCTAGTCTGGAGTAACGTCTGGGATTGAACTTGTTGGGTCAGGAGCATTTGGGGTGCCCCCTGCTACATTTGAAACTGAAGCAGAATTATGTCCTTGGGGAAAAGGATCCTTTAGGACAACCGGTTGTTGGCCTTTTAACAACTTCTAAGCTTGGTCAATAAGGGTACATTGATGGGTCAAGTGATCCTCCTGGCATAACTTACATGGGAATTTCACCTTCTTCTTTTGTTTTTTTCCCCCATCATCATTGTTTGTGGGTTTTGGATTGTTTTGGTTTCCCTCACCTTTCTTTCCTTTCTTCTTTTTCCCATCGGGTTGCTGATTTCCCTTTTTAGAGGATTGTGCAAAAACATTTGCATTATGGGGTGAGGGGGCAGCCTTTGTTGCCTCCTCCGTAGAATGTTTGACAGACAACTCATGGAGCTGTTTAGACAAAGACTTTATAGTGGGAGATTTCACTGAACCAACCACACCATCGGCATGGGGTCCAGGATTAGGTTTCTCTACATTATGCATTGGCCTCGGTGCATCAATGATGATTTCATCTAAAATCCCAGACTGAGAATATATCAAATCTAACTGCTGGGCCCTGAGGATAGCCTCTTCCTCATTGGTCACTCCTGAAGTAGATACATCCTTAGATATATATGGCAATAGGGATTTAAGGAACCATTCTAGTAAAAATTTGGGAGGAATAGTGGCCTTAATAAGGCTCTTCCATCTTCTCCACTCTTGGATGTGATTCAAAATATGAGTGGCCTTGTCCTGCCGAAAGGTAAACAACAAGTCGGTCGCAAAATCATACCGGACATGAAGTTGGAAGTGACTAAGGAATACATTAGCCAAGTCCCAAAAACTATCAAACGAAGCAGAGGGTAGTTCAATGTACCATTTTGCAGCGGTACAAGTCAGAGTTCTTTGGAACAATCTCAATCAAACTATGTCGTCATTCAGTGAGTTGGAAGAGCACCACAAGTGGAAAGTGGTGATGTGAGATCTTGGGTCATCACCAACTTTTCCTTCAAATTTTGGGATATCTGAGGGCAGCTTGGTAGGAATGGGTGGCCAGGAGGAGTTATGTCTCACCGGGTCATTCGTTAGCTTCGACAAGTCTACCAAGTTTAAAGTTGCCAGGAAAGGGAGATTGGGTCTAACCGTAGCATGAAAAGTACCAGCTTGGGGATTAGAGGGACTTGCCCCCATGTTCCTAGATGTGAAGGAGGGGTTACTCCCTGTTTTCGGTTGTGAAGTGGTCGGGCCACTTTGGAAAGGATTCCACCCATAAGCCAATGGATTGTTCACATGTGGTGCGGTGTATGAGGTTCGAGCTGCCCCAGTTGAAACTGGGGTTTGGAACACAGGAGTAGGTATCCCTCCACTAAAAAGCAGGAAAGGAGAGCTCGTGAAAGGAGTTGGAACCAGAGTTTGAAAACCTTGACCATAAGGATTAGGGTTTCCGAAGTACACCCCTACATATGCGGGTGTTGGACCTACATATGGAGTGGATGGGGGAATGTGCCCCCCATTCTAAGGAAAACCCTAGACAAATGACGAGGATCCTATAGGACCACTCTGAGCAGTGTGTGTGAAGGAAGTAGAAGCATAAGGTACACTAGGAATTCCAGTGACCACTCCACCAGAAGCGCCTGCTAAATTTGTGGAAGCCAGTGGTTGAACCACCCAGCTAGATGGAGTTAAAGGTGTAGTAGGTATACTTGTTCTAGGGGCACCAACTGGGGGAGGTGGCACGCCTTCAGCCAGAGTGGCTGAGGTGGATGTAGAAGAAATTTCTCCTACAGTAGACATTAGTCTGCCCAGAGGGACACCAATCACAGGCGAATTGAAAGGACGAACCTGGACGATCACAGGATCGTTTAGGTCAGTTAGAGGTGAATTAAAATTTCTTGCAAACTTGTCACCCTGCAAGTCTTCTATCTCTACTGTAGTTAAATCAAACTGGTTTGTCCTAAGTTCTGGTTCACCCAGAACTTCACTAACTCCTATCGGTTCGAAAGAACCGTCCGTGTCTCATCTCTGCCTTTAAGGGGGAGGTGGAGGTTCCAATGTAATAAGCGGAGGAAGGTTTTGCAACCTTCAAGACCTTCTGAGAGATTGGTCCTCCATGATTGTAAATTTGACTCTTCACACCCTAAGGTCGGCTAAACATAGACAAACCACAGAGAAATCACTACAAAATTTTCTAAAGTCTCAACAATCACAAGGGGTATAAGATATGCTTTCCTGAAGAAAGCTAAGAGATAGTTTCTTGGCGTCCTTGAAGAGGTTCTTCGACACAAGCGGAGGAATCACACACCGCCCTCCTACACTTTCAACAAGGGTTACCTTCCAAGCCTGTCCAAGGTCAAGCAGAAATAGCCTTCCGGTTTACCTGTGTATAAACCCTAGATGTCAAAGAGACTAAAGGCTACCTTAACTATATCAATAGTCTGGGGACAATTGCAAGCCTAGTTCGTACGCATGGGTAGGGTAGCAAATCCCGAAACTCTGTCTAGGAAAGAATCCCCAGATGCACAAAAAACCTGGTCTACATTTTGACAAGGAATCAGAGGGTTATCTCCTCAGTCCAAGCCTCCACGTGACCTCATGCTTAACTCCCGTTTGAGAGGAGCTTCCCAGATAATACCAACATAGAAAAGGATTTACCTATCGATTAGCTGACTATGTCTGAATTTAAACACTTGTGGAGAGTTTACTCTTCCTATCCCACAAGTCTACCCTAAGCTAGTAAGCGTATGACCCTATAAAACAAAACTTACTAATAAATTTTAAATTATATCGTTCATTTTAAGGGCTATTCTTAGTCAGAGGGTAAGTGGTGTGAATGATTGTGATATTACAGACTTGATAAGAAAAGTAAAAAAGGTGTATAAAATGAATTCCAAAACAAATTACAACTACTTAAATCAAACTTCTTTTCTTTTTGTAAATATGAGCTAATGAGATTACAACCAAGTATGAGAAGACTAAGACTTAATTTTATAATTTTTGAAATTTTTATTCAAAAATACTGAAAATAAAACTACTATATGCAATTAAATGCTAAAGTATCAAATGTTTTTCTTCACTTTTCAAATTATTCAAAAATGACCCTGCACCTAAATGCAATTTTTTTTGAGTATGTTTGAATAATCAGACCATAAAGAAAGCAATATGAGGTATAGCAGACTTGCAAGAACCAAATTCGACCACTTAAGGAGGAGACTTGGTAAACACCTAACTTGGGAAGAATTAATGAATAAAATCCACTAAAATCACTAAAGGACAAGTGACAAAATGATACTACTCGAAAGTAGTATAGAGTACAAGGTATCCAAAATCTTGATCATTAACTCAGATACATAGCAATGAACCTATCACCCAAACAAGAGAACCTACCTCAAATTGCTAAGTGAAAGAAGACTCAAACAATAAAACTCAAAACCTTAATACAAAGCACATAGCATGGTGTATAGGACTTTCAAACTTACAAGAAGATGCTTGCAACAGAAGACCTTCAAGTAGACAAAAATCCAAACAAGACAGGGACAAGCAACCCTCCCTAAAATTTTGTGCTGCTATAGGACGTATGCGGCTGTCTTATAGAGAAAACTACGTACTCTACGCGGCTGTCTTATAGAGTAACTCGCGTATACAGGTTTCTATACGCGACTGTGTAGCACAAAAACCTGTGTACGCAACAAAACCTTTTTCAAAAAAGAAAAAATAATAAGGTCCCTGGACACACTATTGCAAATCAAAGGAAATATAGACAAACACACACAGAATCAGAGCAAAGACTGGGCAAGTATCTACAAGAATAACCCACAGCAGGCTGGATTCCCCAACAGAGTCACCAATTCTGTTGTTCATAATAAAACACCCTTGTAACCTAGGGTATGGGTTTACCAACTTAGTACTAACTTGTAGACAATTAGCTTTACTAGAGAATAGAAATGGAATATGAAGAAAGTCTTGACTTACCCGATTACTGACGATTGATCCAAGCTTGATCTTCTCCCACTCCTCTTCTCTCTAAAGCCTCCAGGGATGCACCTCTTCACCTGCAAAGATTAAATCCTTCAAGTAATATCTCATGCATATATATATCAGAGGTTAGATGAACAATATATCAAACATATAATCAAATATATTATTTAACCAAAGTACATGAAATAGATTCAACACAAGATTGGAAGAAGAATTCTCTTTATTAACAATCGATGAATGAGATAAGAGTACAACCTAGCTTCTGAGACAAGGAATCCTCTGCAACCAAAGGACTCTGAGTTCTACTGCTCCAAGATTCTAAAGATATACCACCAGCATAACTTTTCTCTCCAAAATTGATTCATTAGTCCCTACCCCAAGGCCTCTATTTATCCTCTGGGAAATAGAGTAGTTTCGAAGGTTGGGATGGTTGAGATAGTTGGGATAGTTATGGATTAGGGCCCAACTAATCTCATCTAATTGCATTTTGTATTTTTTTAAGTCAAAACAAGGTGTACGTGACTATTAATATAGGCAACCCGCTTATGACACGCGAGTTGCTCGAAGGAAACCCGTGTACGCAGGTTGCAATGCAAATACTCACGTACAGTACACGAGTTGCAATGCAGATAGTCACGTATGCAACTCAACACTTAGAAAAAAAAATATAAATCTGGTTTGAGGGTAATGCATCCCAGGTCATGCCCATCTATAGTGTTTTGGCAACTTCAATCCTAATTTGTCCTTTTGTGTACCAACATAAAGAATGTCAGCACTTAGACGGATAAGTTCCATTTGGGATGATAACAACCACCCTTTTGATTTTTGGATTAACCTCAACATGTGGAAATAGCCTTTGAGTGGAAAAAAATTAGATACATAACGAGTCATAGCCATATAGAAATCTTCAAAAAAAAATTGCTTCTTGCTATCCAATTGCTCCATATCATTAGAGCAGGGAGTGCTTGATAATTTGCAAAATGTTCATTAGAAATTCAATCTTTAAGAGAATCATTAATCTGTAATCCAACCTAAATAAAGTTTTTACCATCAAACTGAGATGGAAAGTGTCTACATATTCCTAGAATACAAACAATGTATAAAAAGGTGGTTCAAATCTTCACTACTTTCCTTACACATAAGGAATATTCCAGGCCCAATCCAGTATCTTCCCATCATGATGTCTTAGACTAAGAAATTTTTATTTAAAACCAACCATAAGAAAAGTTTAACTTTTAGAGGGAATTTGAGTTTCCATATATAAGGAATCCACCAAGGAACTTCCAATAAATCCTCTTCCTCTCTCAAGATCCTATACCTCAAACATGGTCTATAGCTACTTCTTAGACATTCCTAACCCAATTAAGAGTGTCCTCATTATCAATGACATGTAAGTGACAATATTTTAAATTATGAGTATATATATTCCAACATGATTTGTCTTCATTCACAAAGGATAAAGCTTTTGTAGATAACCATAACTGGTGGAGAGGATTGGAATTGATCATGCCCCCAATATGATATAGAAAGAATTTACCTTGATCTCTCAGGTATTCTATGATATTCCAAGGAATCCTATGCTTAGAACTAACTACCTAGGGATCTAATCCAATTTCTACACTTCTCCCATTTCCTATCTTCCAGGCAGTATAGGAGCTAATAAAATAAAAAACTGACATCAAATCCCTCCACATAGAAGAAACATCCTTGGTTGGTTTAACTAGTGTCTTGAACCACTCCAAAATTTTCAATGGATGGATATATTCTGATAAACAATAGTATCCCAAAGAACTTCATTCATAAGAACTCTCCAAATACCCTTTGCTGGAAGATCTTTGGCAGAGCAAAATGAGTTTTTAAGTCCCCATCCACCCACATCTTTTGGGACAACCAACTTCTCCCAATCTTCCCAAGCAAAAGAGTTACTATCAGGAGATTCCTTCCACAAAAAAATGTAACACAATTTCCTTATCTGATCTAAAATACACAGGAAAATAAGCAAGAGAAGTCCAAAAAACTAGTAAAGATTCCAACACAGATTGACCAAGAATTAGTCTACCAACCCAGGGTAACCATTTGTTGCATCACATCTAAAGCTTATTTTCAACCTTTGCAATAATCCAGGGACAAAATATCGTAAGATAATCATTGGGATTTAAAATAAACCCAATATATATGATACCTTATTGAACATCCATAACCTCATAATCTAACACAAATCTAATCCAATCAAAGAACTCATGTTCTAAGTTGATAAAGGACAAATATGACTTTATTCCATTAATGATCATACATGTAGCATCTAAAAAATGATCTAGAATGACTTTGAGATTTACAATATCCCTTCTAGAGCCATCTGTGAATAAGAGAATGTCATCAAGAAATAAGAGATTTGTGATACATACATTACCCAAATTTGATTCCATATAAAGACCCACTTGTTCTAGCATGAGAAATTGATCTTCTCAATCCATCAACCACAAGGATGAAGAGAAGGGGATCCAAAGGGAACCCTTGTCTTATCCTCTACCATGTCTAAAAAAGTTAGAAGCATATCCATTTATTTGGATGGAAAAAGAGATATATTATACACAAGAAAGTACCCAATTAACAAACTATAACTAAAATCTACCCTGCAACAACGATTGTCTAACGAAAATCCAACTTACTCTATCACATGCCTTTGATAAATCAACTTTGAATATAGAAATAGGAGTCCTCTTAAGATTAACAATATGCATTACCTCTTGAGCTATGCCAATGGCATCATGGATCTCCTTTCCCTTAAGAGAAAAAAATGCTCCTTTGAAATAGATCTTGAGATAATATGCTTCATCCCACTGTAAATTCCTTTTGCAATGAGCTTGTATACATAGTTGCAAATGGATATAGGCCCAAATTCCTCTCACTTTTTGATATTGCATTCCACCTTGGTAATTAGAGCAAGTGGATTTAGAAGCTGCTAACACTTTACCCTTTTTCTTGGATTCCTCACTAACATACAATAGATCCCTTTCAAATATTTATAGGAAACCTTTGAAGAATTCCATAGGCTAGACATCTGGCCCAGGTCTCTTGTCCTATTGAGAAGAGGAAATATTAGCTCTAAGTTCTTCCACAGTAAATTCTTGACTGAGCTCCTCATTTTGATCTTCATTCACAAGAGAAGGATATTCAGCAACAATTTTCATCATCTAACCCATCTGTATTCCTGGTTCTTGAGTATTCCTAAGTATAATATTTTGAAATGATTAACCCTAACAGTATCCAAATTTATAAATCCCGTAACCTATCTACCATCCTCCTCCTCGATTTTCCACACCGAGTTCAAGTTATTTATGTGCTTGACAAAATTGTGGAATTTTTTTCTATTGTCATCACCTTTCTGTATCCAGATGGATATACTTTTGAGTCTCAACATAGCTTACTTCTCATCTATAATTCTTGTTCTATTAATATCCAGCTCAATCACCTATCTTTTATTATCCACATCAAGAATACTAGTTAGATGTGTATCATGGAAGTGGTCCAGAAGGTATTCAATCCTTCTGAGTTATTGATCTTACCCAATCCTTCTCTATGCTTCCCATTTTATCGGATATGTCTTTGACACTTTTCAAGTTCTCTAAAAATTGTATACCTGCAGAGGCATTATTGTTAACATCATATGATATCCAAATTCTTTAACTACATTTTTGTACTCATCTTCCTCAAGCCAAGAAGAATTAAATTTGAAAGAAGTAGGTGGCTTGTCTGAAGACATCACCACCTATATATAGATGGGGAAGTGATCAGAGTCACCCCCCTCTCCCACCCATCGAAGAAGGTTGACAACAGAGTTTAGGATATCTTCATTTACAAGGAACCTATCAAGTCTTTTGGAAATTCTGCCCTGGCTGACTCTCTTATTCCTATGGGTAGGATTGATTTTGGTTGAGATAATATCAAACCAGGAAAACTCATCCAACCTCCTAATAAAATAATCATATAGGGGATCCTTTTGGGCACTTGGCCCTCAAATTTCACCTTCTCCTAAGGTAAAATTTAATTCACCCCCTATAATCATTCTTTCATCAGTCATCATACCAGATCTCACAAGGTTTTCGCAATAATGCACTCTATTTTGATAAGGTCCATAAATATTAACCACATTGACTGTATGATCCAGTTGTTGCTTAGAGTAAGTTGAAGGTGCACAAGATCCTATAGTGATCTATAAAAGAATAAGAGATTAACTAAGCCCATTATTAGAGGGTTCATGCAAGTGTAAAGCTCAACATAATTTTTCAAAACAATTTCACTCTCACTTAAGTGAGTGGGAGTGGGACAAGATTAAACAATAGTCTAAATGTTAGTCCTTTTCAACCTTCTCCGGTTTATTTTCTAGTTTGTTTTTCACATTATACGGTAGAATTTTTAGATTAATTCTTAAAAAAACATACGATAGTTGTTAAACTTACATAATCTTGGCGTCCTTGGGGTATTTGAGGATGATGAATCCCTTTATGCATTCAAGAAGTTGATTTAGACACTTCAAAATTTAGATTTTGAAATTTTTTTATCGAGATATTAAAAATTCGTTGAAAAGTCCAAAACTTATAACAAAGAGACTACTCCCAAGGTTAATGGGCTATTTTGTGACATCTTTTTTATATACCTTTTTCTCCAAATTAGACACGTTCTCAAAGAATTTTTGAATTATAAATATTTAATATTATCCTATCCACTTAATCTTCTCCACTTTTCCTTTTTACACATCATGAGGTAACCTGGATTGTGTTGTCAACTTTTTTTTCTGGTGTCTGTAGTTGGTTTAGGAACATGAGTCTTAGGAAATTCTCATGAATTATTAAGGAACTAGTTGATATGATACTTAATAAATATGCTCTTCCAAGTTGCTGTGACATGTTGGATATAGTAAGTGAGCCAATCCATCTCAATAGTGTTGGTAATAAGCGTAGTTACAATATTAATGATCGATTGGTTCAAGTATTATGATTAAAGGAGACAATCAATGTATGTTATAAAAAGGAAATTAATCCTTCAAACAAATCAAGGAACACTTCAATACCCCCAAAGCAATATCTTCAGGATATGGTTATTCGGATTCATGGCATTTGTAGTTATTTCCCTATTTTATAGGATGCCTACGATCACTATCAAGATCGTAGGACTTGAAGTAGTTATTTTGTCACATTTCAATTAAGACAATGCTACCCAAAATAGGTACTATTAGTACCTACTGTTATTATTTTTACAAAACATTTAAGACTGCGGTTCATGGCATTTGCAGTTATTCATATAAAGTAGTTCTTTTGTCACATTTTAATTATGACAGTGCTCCCCAAAATAGGTACAATTAGTACCTATTGTTATTATGTCCCCGATAAGGGGATATATATGAATCGCAGTGATTATTTGGAGAAATTTGTAGTATTTAAAAAAAAACATGAAAGTTAGACTAAGGTTGTGTATTATTTTTTTAAATTTTTTTAGTTTCTTAAATGTCTATTTTTTAAGCTTATTATTGGATGGTGGAGATGACATTGCCTTGGGTTCCTGTGCCCCAGGAACTAGCGGCGTGGTTGATATCAACAATGCTATAATGCTCCTCGTAAACAATACCTCTTTTAATATATATTCCATATTTCGGATACAACATATTAGACAACAATGGTGCACATAGCACGTGGACAACCATGGCAATTAATAATATGATATAAGATAAATAAAATATATTGAGACATTCTGGCCAAGGATATCAAATTGGGAAAAGTGTCAAGATTTTAAACTGTGTGTCCCATGAAGACTTGCATTTCTCGGTATGTGAAGTGTGTCACGTCCCCATCCCTAAGACCGGCGAAGAAGACGTGACGAACACCACAATAGTCGGGCAAACAACCCCATGAACATATACAATCCATCACTGCTGAAAATTAAAAGCTTAACATGATGCATAACAGAAATGCTAAGACATACAAGCAGATGCATAATCCATCATACAGGGATTCATAATTCCTATGACCTCAATATACAGTGGAAGCAACACATATACATTCCAGCATTTAACATGTTCATCATAATTCATAGAACAATAGATATAATTGCAGAGAGGAAATAACAGCAGTACTTATCTTTTGATGAAGAGTTCACCCGCAACCAGCTACGTCGCTGCAACATTCCACCCAACCATAGGCTAGCGTGCTCATCAATCTCTCAGCAACACTACCACCCCCGAGCTGGGCATGATTCCTCCAAGGATAAGGGTCAATGCAGGCTTACACATAGCCAGGGGACACAATCAGCAAACCAACACCACTGGGTTTACCAGGCCATCAAGAGATCGACCAAGCCAGCACATTCCAAGGAACAACCACTGCATACCAGCAGCCAAACAACCCTTCACAGCCTTGTGAAGAAGCAAAGATGACCAGGGATGATCCCAAGCAAACGATGAGCACAGCTCAAGCCCACAAGGCAACACGGAGTTGTTCTTGGCCCTATTGTGGCCAAAACATTTTAGCTGCGACCCAAACCAGGGTACTTCAGTAGCCTAAACTCAGAATGAAAATGATGGCAACAATCCACAACCCACAGTGGATAAGAAACAGAACTCCCAGCATAGCCATGGAAGACTCAGCCAACGACTGTGGCAATCAACAACCACAACTCACAGTGCAAATGATGGCAGCTATACACAGTCCCCAAACAACAGGGAAAATCAGCCAACGAAACGTGGGGAAGATGACAGCTCCTGTCCCACAATGAAATAGCGGAAAACTACACAGTCCGATAATGGAGAGAAACAGACTCTCGGCATGGACAGGAGGAGAACACAACCGCAGACCACCGTTGACAGCATACATAGCCACACTTGACCTGGGGAACATATACTTACCACCGAATTGGTGTGAAACACACAGGAACACAGCCCTGAGCATGAACGGCTCCTGCACCCGAAATCCTGAGTGACAGCCACGATTTCACCCGCTCCCTGCGTGAGGAAAACTAACGTAGAACTCCTGTGCGTGAGGATAAAGGACACGGCTAGAAAAATATGAGAATAACAGCCCACGAACAACAAAGAGAGCCCCTGACTGGTGCGTGAGGGGAACAGAACCGACCTCCGTGTGTGAGAGGGAACCCGGCCAGGGGAGAATGGCGTCGTGGAGAAGATGGAGGAATTGAACGTAGTCGTGGGTGGAGTGGGCGCGTGGGCAAGGGACTGGCAGTCTTGCCACCCCACTCCCAAAAGCAATAACTGCCTCAACCACCAGCCATAACTGCCCCAACAACAAAACCAAGTCATTGAAGAGGTTGGTGAAGCAAGAAAGGTGGCAAAACAAACAAGGTGGAAACACATGGGTTTTTCCCCCATAAACCAAGGTTTGACATCCCCCACCCCTTATCCTTTGGAACCATGCCCTTTTCATTCAACGTTGCACTGCCGTAGCTGGTTGTGGTTTTAGTTTTAATTGATGTGTGTATTTACATGATGCCGAATTATAATGTGCCAAATGGCATGATAAACCATCGGCAACTATCCCCATTGCCGAAACACACACACAACCAAATCAATGGTGGGGATTTTTCCTTGAGCTCCTCACCACGATTAATTACAATATATACATCATGCAAACGGGGTAAAAACCGGGGACATTACATTCCCCTCCCCCTTGGAGTAACACCGTCCTCGGTGTTCCATTACATATATATACAATACATATATAATTGCACATCAAAATTTCAAAATTGCAGATCTGTCCCACGTTCAATCATTTATGTTGAGCGTTCAAGACCAAGCCCCTCGGCTTCCATGGAATTCTCCTGCTGGTTCTCAGCTTCCAACTGATCCTGAAGTCTAGGAACTTTGTGGCTATTGCCCTCATCATGTTCCCTCATCGGACAGTCCCGGCGTAAATGATGTCCTCCGCATCTCCAGCATTTCACTGGCTGCTTCATCTTTACCTTCTCAATTTCCTTTGAGTCTTCATGCCTGGACCATTTCCTATCGGGTCTCTTGGACAATTGTCCCATTGCTGATCCACCTTCCTTTCCTTTGCCGATTTCTCCTAGAAGGCTTTTCACCTCCCTTTGCAAACCAATAGAGTCTTGCAAAATCTGGTGGTTCATTTCACTCCGCCTTCTCTGTATCTTGAGCATTTCCCCAAGATTATCTTGGGTCTTGGTAATTACTTGAAGGAGACTTCCAGCTAAGTCCAACAACTTTTGATCTGCTGCCATGATCAATGTGCACCACCCGGTTTCACCTTTCTCACCTGTGAAATGCACCATTGAAATCCTATCAGACCAAGCATAACATAGACATTAAAATCAGTCAGTTAATTACCCAATTGGCATGACAGTCCAAGTCTTCATCAATGAGGCTTTCATATTTTTCATGCCTTCCCAACAGGCACATGAGCTCATTCATGTCCATTCTTGGGCAGGGAATTAACTAATCCAGCATTCACAATTTTACTTAAGCAAATACACACATTTCATTCTCAATCATACATGCATTCAACAATCCTTTGTTTTCACAATGCATAAACATATATATATATATATATGTAATCATGAAAAGGCAAGAGAGAGCAGTAAGAGTTTTTCCCCTCTTTGTTTTGTTCCATCCTGGAACCCACATCACCGCAGTGGCTTTTCATGCTCTCAGCCTCTTTCACTTCACCGTGAATGCTGGACCAATCTCTCTTGGTCATGACACTTAGTGTCTTTGGTCTATTCCAGACCTCTAAACCATGGAGTCTCTCCACATGGTTTGTCTCGGCTGCTAGGACTCCCCCGTCTTACTAGCACCTTTTTCATTACTGCTCATTCCGAGCTTTCCAGGACAGTCACATGTCCATATGCACCCCTAGGATTCTCTCATGGTCCTCGCTCCCAGCGATACCTATACCCAAACATTGAATAAATTCACATGTTTAGTTTATTCACATCAGTTTTATCTCTAGAACAAGAGCTCAAACATCATAACCAAATCATATACACATGTATTTTCATAAGCAAAATAATCCAATACTTATCTATATTGTGCCTTTCCTCGTTCGTCCACAGGATCCTGCTTCGCTTTGCAAGCCTTGGGATCGCCTATGGACTTAGATGTTAGGTCAGCACACAGGCTTCTCCTCAACATCAAATAATTAATGTCCAGCTAGTACATCCTCATGTCGACTGGGCTTCGAACTTTATCATGACCATTTCTAGGTCTAGGATCTACTATGGATCCCCAGGCATATAACAACCCAACATACACTTATACCAACATACACTTATATCAACAATAACCCTTACTCCGCAACCCCTCACAACAACCATTTACCATTTTACCTTTACCTTTAGCCTGTCAACACAAGCAACACAAGCAATACAAGCAAACTCATCAGCGTTATTGCTCAAAAACTGTAATCACATTTCTCATCATTCACTATTAAGTATTGAGACACCAGGATTGCGTCCACTCCCTAGAGTGTAATCAATATTGAAAACCCCTTTTCATGATCCGACATCGGGAAAGTGTGCACCCCTTTCCGATGTGTGCCATGTAGGTCCTATCCATACTCAAGCGCTCGGTCATCATGTAAATAAAATCAAACATGTTCTGCATATGGAATTTAATGATTAAACATGCATATTCATAGCAAGGGTCACATAACACTTATCCATTTGTCGTCGCAGTATGCCTTTGTTAAGGAGGAATGGAGGCTCCTTCCCTGAGTTAACAGTCCCTCAGTTTTCCATCCCAACTCCTTTTTACATTTCATATTCACACATGTCTTACCGACATACTTTATACCATCTCACGCATGTTACTACCGATCATGCTGTGCAGATGAGACATTTCCAAAATGTCCAATGGCGTTTCACCCGAAACCCATTTCCAAGGGAAAACCTTCCCATGAATTTTGGCTCTTGTAGGTCATCACACATGATCTTCCTGTGGTGTGTATCCCTGACACATTCATCAAATAGACAAACAGTTAATCATTACCTGATAATACAATCCAATTGATCGTTCCATAACCAAGCAATGACATTGGTAATCAAATTCAATAAGAATTTGCAATTCTGTCTACTACAGAAATTGACTTGTTTAATTGTGGGTTTCTTGTAAGCAGCACTACTATGCCCATTATAATTTTATGCTTACTATCATAACACGAATACTCACTTACCATGCGTCCCTCCTGACACAATCTTATACAAGCCAACAATGATTAGTAGTCGTCAGCAATTCCTGAAATTCGAAATTCACAATTCAAATTTAACAACCAACTAATTTCACAACCATGAGACTCTTCTCATAAATTTGGCTCTTTTACATGGTAGATTCTGGCATTGGTCAGGGTCTTACCTCTCATTTCCATGCTCGAAATAATCTACCTGAAACATGAGCTTCAATCAACCAAACACAATCTTATGCAAGCCAACAGTGGCTAGTGGTTGTCAGCAATTTCTCAAATTTGAAATTCACAATTCAAATTTAATAAGATTTTTCACATGGTAGATTCTGGCATTGGTCAAGGTATTACCTCACATTGCCATGATCGAAATAATCTACCTGAAACGTAAGCTTCAAACATCCAAACACAAGCTTATGCAAGCCAATAGTGACTAGTAGTTGTCAGCAATTCCTTAAATTTGAAATTCACAATTCCAATTTAATAAGCTCTTTCACATGATAGATTCTGGCATTGGTCAGGGTCTTACCTCTCACTTCCATGCCCGAAATAATCTACCTGAAACATGAGCTTCAATCAACCAAACACCTGGTGAGTCTGGTTGCATATAACCTTTTCATTGCTACAACCATCACTGAAGCATTTTCAGAATTTATAAAATTCAAATACTTTCAGCGGTTAGTCACATCAACATTACCAAAACTCATTTACTTCATGCAATAATCATCACACTAACATTGCAAGGTATAGTAATATCATTCATACAATTAAGTGAAGGTTTAGATACCCTTACTTCACAAGCGTATCATTCATACCACCTTGCTCTTCAATAGAGTATTTCTGGCAGCCAACTGATCATGACTATCCTGCATTCATAACAACCTCTGAAATGATTCCTGAATTATCATCAATTCACCATTTCAGTCATTAGTTAGTCCGCATATCACATGCATTCATCTCAATGCATTCATGCAGTGCATCACAACATTGCACCTACACTTATGCAATCAATCATTCACACCCTTCATAGGCATACATCCATTGCATAACTACAAGGTTCATAAAATCTTTCCAATGCCTATCCATTCATGCTATCTTGCATTCAATATACCGTGCATGGCCTAACCATGACTAATTCATATAGGGTGCATTATTATAATCAATATCATCAACATATATAGGCATGACACCTTTCTACATTCTAATATTCACATGGTATGAGGTCTCTTACCTGTACCAATCCATGGAATTTGTCATAAGCAAACTTCTTACCTGCATGGATCTTACTTACACCCTTGACATGACCAATTCGGTTGGTCCTTTACAGGAGATTTCCGTATTTGCTCACCAACTTTTGTTATGGACTTGTTGCCTTATCCCTTTCTTCATAGGGTTGCTAGTCACATTCATCAACATCAGCAACATTTTCATCCGTGTCCATGTCATCGTTGGTTTTCCCACTAATGCCAACATCAAAGCAATGATTATCATTAGTGGTTCATTATAAAACATATTCTCATACATTTCAAGCATAAAACTTAGGAAATGTAACATAGTTAGCAAGACAAGGTTTTAAGAAAACTTCCCTTTTCAAGTCTTTCATCCTGGCATGGAACTCCCTTTTCCACACAGCAGCTGGTTGACTTCATAGTCCTTGCTACCCCTAGGCATGCAACTGTCCAGATTTGTCCCTTTGATAGCAGTGGCCATCACTAGTGCTTTGCTGCTTCATGCTCAGATTCTGGTCACTTATCCTTGTTCCTTATTGGATAAGATTTCCAACGCCTATCCACATGCTTCATTCCGACCTCGGATGTGAAAACCACGCCACTTCAATAATGAAGACTTTCACCAAATCTTTGCATTGTTACACACAGCTATACTTTTGGTTTGAGTGCCAACTTCAACCATCAGAATGACTGTCTCAGGGGGCGACGGGGGTCAAGGGGGCTTGCCCCCTTGTGGCTTCCTGCAAGGCGGGTCGAGGGCAGCGCCCTCGTTTTTTTTTTGTAAATCATTGGCTTTCGCGCAATCTGGCGCATTAGACAGCTGCCACTTTCTCCATTTTTGGCCCCGAAAATCCATTGGAAAATAGCCGAAAATCCCACTGAAAAACAGTTGAAATCTGCTGGAAAAATCCCACGGAAAACTCAAATTTTCCCTATGCAGAATCAGGTCCCGAAACAGTTCCTCCTTCCGATCGGCGTCGGCAGCATTTCTAGTCAGAGCCATAATGCTTTCGCTTCCGCAACGACGGCTCACGAAACGCTTCCTCCTTTCGATTGACGTCAGAGGTCCTTCTCGTCGGAAGACTTAGCACTTTCGCTTCCGCAACGGCGGCTGATGTAACGCTTTCTTCTTCCAATCAACAACACAACCAAATCAGCGTCGGCGCTCGTTCCACATCGACCGGACAATGAATTTGGCTTCCGCAATGGCAGCTCTCGGAACACTTTCTCTTCTGATTGGCGGCTGTTCCCTTGAAACAATTTGTAAACTTTTCTTGCGGCGTCAGCTCTCTTTCCGTTTCGGAAGCCAAATGACTTTGGCTTCCGTAATGGCGACACACCAAAGGCTAACTTCTTCCGACGGTTGCTCTTTACTTAGAGAAATTCTTAACCTTTCGGCGTCGACGGACTTCTTACATCAGAAGTATAATGACTTTGGCTTCTGCAACGGTGGCTCCCCAAACCTTAACTTCTCCTGATCGGCGCCAAATCGCTTAGAAAATCTTCCGCCTTTCTTTCCAACTGTGCCCCATCGAGAAAACTTCCGCTACGTCGGAAGTCCACTTCGCCAACTCTTCCACAATGACGAAAGTTCACTTCTCCAACTCTTCCACTTCGCCAACTCTTCCGCAAGGGTGGAAGTTTTTCCGCTGGCTCTTCCGACTGCTCAACACTTAGACCATTCCCTTTTGAATTTTGCCAGTCGTCCACTAATTCAGCTAGGCAGAATGATATACAACCTCTGTCAGTTGCTCCTTCTTGGCCCATAGAGGCCCATTGTTGCAACCTTTGCTCTGATACCATACTGTCACGTCCCCATCCCTCAGACCGGCGAAGAAGACGCGACGAACACCACAATAGCCGAGCAAACAGCCCATGAACATATACAATCCATCACTGCTGAAAATTAAAAGCTTAACATGATGCATAACAGGGATGCTAAGACATACAAGCAGATGCATAATCCAGTATACAGGGATTCATAATTCCTATGACCTCAATATACAGCGGAAGCAACACATATACATTCCAGCATTTAACATGTTCATCATAATTCATAGAACAATAGATATAATTGTAGAGAGGAAATAACAGCAGTACTTATCTTTTGATGAAGAGTTCACCCGCAACCAGCTATGTCGCTGCAATGTTCCACCCAACCATAGGCCAGCGTGCTCATCAATCTCTCAGCAACACTGCCACCCCCAAGCTGGGCATGATTCCTCCAAGGATAAGGGTCAATGCAGGCTCACACATAGCCAGGGGACACAATCAGTAAACCAACACCACTGGGTTTACCAGGCCATCAACAGATCGACCAAGCCAGCACAGTCCAAGGAACAACCACTGCATACCAACAGCCAAACAACCCTTCACAGCCCTGTGAAGAAGCAAAGACGACCAGGGATGATCCCAAGCAAACGATGAGCACAACTCAAGCCCACAAGGAAACACAGAGTTGTTATTGGCCCTATCGTGGCCAAAACAACTCAGCTGCGACCCAAAATAGGGTACTTCAGCAGCCTAAACTCAGAATGAAAACGATGGCAACAATCCACAGCCCACAATGGATAAGAAACAGAACTCCCGGCATAGCCATGGAAGACTCAGCAAACGACTGTGGCAATCAACAGCCACAACTCACAGTGCAAATGATGGTAGCTATACACAGTCCCCAAGCAGCAGGGAAACTTAGCCAACGAAACGTGGGGAAGATGACAGCTCCTGTCCCACAATGAAATAGCGAAAAACTACACAGTTCGATAATGGAGAGAAACAGACTCTCGGCATGGACAGGAGGAGAACACAACCGTAGACCACCGTTGACAGCATACATAGCCACACTCAACTTGGGGAACATATACTTACCACTGAACTGGTGTGAAACACACAGGCACACAACCCAGAGCATGAACGGCTCCTGCACCCAAAATCCTAAGTGATAGCCACGATTTCACCCGCTCCCTGCGTGAGGAAAACTAACGCAGAACTCCTGTGCGTGAGGATAAAGGATGCGGCCAGCAAAATATGAGAATAACATCCCACGAACAACAAAGAGAACCCCTGACTGGTGCGTGAGGGGAACATAACCGACCTCCGTGTGTGAGAGTGAACCCGGCCAGGGGAGAATGGCGTCGTGGAGAAGATGGAGGAATTGAATGCAGTCGTGGGTGGAGTGGGCGCGTGGGAAAGGGACTGACAATCCTGCCACCCCACTCCCAAAAGCAATAACTGCCTCAACCACCAGCCATAACTGCCCCAACAACAAAACCAAGTCATTGAAGAGGTTGGTGAAGCAAGAAAGGTGGCAAAACAAACAAGGTGGAAACACATGGGTTTTTCCCCCATAAACCAAGGTTTGACATCCCCCACCCCTTATCCTTTGGAACCATGCCCTTTTCATTCAACGTTGCACTGCCATAGCTGGTTGTGGTTTTAGTTTTAATTGATGTGCGTATTTACATGATGCCGAATTATAATGTGCCAAATGGCACGATAAACCATCGGCAACTATCCCCATTGCCGAAACACACACACAACCAAATCGATGGTGGGGATTTTTCCTTGAGCTCCTCACCACGATTAATTACAATATATACATCATGCAAACGGGGTCAAAACCGGGGACATTACAAAGTGCCACCAGCATCTGCGTTGAGGGAGAGATGCTATCATTGTTGTTGTTACTTGCGAGAAAAGTGTTTCTTATGTATTTTTCTTTGGAATATACGATATGTACAAATTCTTGTTGTAAATGAAAACATTTACTTATCCAGTGGCAAGGTTTTGAGGGATCGTTCTGCTCAGCAAAAGTTTAAGTGTGTTGAAATGCGGGTTTTGTGTTTCTCCAAGGTTTTTCATGATTCGAGTTCAGGGCCATTTTTAATGCTCCTTTCAATTATTTTAGACATCTTCTGCAATTTCGATAGTTGTCAGCAAACATTTGTAACTAAGTAATCTCAAAAGTTTACGTTTATGCACATGGTCTGTCATAAGTCCTTCAATGGTTTATGCTCATTATACCTTTTTTCAATTGACATGATGCTCATGCAGATCGCATGCCACACCTCCTTGAATTGACACGATGCTCACATGTCACATCTAGCTTCTCTTTGAATCCTGGTAATGCTTTATTGAGGTTTGAATTTTGTATAATTTAGATCTAAATGCTGCTAAAATCCTCTCCTTTTTTATGACATGTAGAAATATATTATCGCAACAACATAGAGCCTCCTCAATGTAATAGCACATAGGGAAGGCAAATTGGGCTCTTGCGGGTCTTCTTATCGTCTCAAATATTTTGGAAAGATTCGAATATGTTTTTGTCAACCATGATCAATGCATCGGTCTTTTGGATGAAACGTACAGACTATGATTCAAGAAGCATTAGATATGATAGTGGAAGTGTCTATCATGTGCTCAGTTCAAATGGATTCCTCTAAATTTTTAGGGAGAGCACGAAACACTCTCATAAATTATTTCATGATTTACTTAGAGTGCTCTTATCAAGTAATCATGTAAAACCAATTTTTTTTTTCGAATTTTACGAATGTCAGGTTTCGCTCAGCGTTCAGGGATAAGGAAAAGATGCTTAAATTTCAACTAAGAGTTAGAAAAATTGTAGAAGAATATGAAGACCCGGTTCGATATCTATCTTTATGATTCCATTCATTGTAGAACATCGCGCCCACCTACACCACTGGAGCGAGAATATCCTAGTTATGCAAGTACAAGATCTGATATTTTGTGAAAACAATTTTGTTTTACAGTGTGAAAATTAATTTAAGGTTTTCCGAAGCATTTATGATATGTTCTTATATGGTTAAATAGTTGGAATTGAAGAACCCTTAAAGGATTTATTAAACTTCTAGACTATGAAAGTGAAAAAATGCAATAGCAGTTATCGTGTATGGTTTTGGTGGAAGGGGAAAATCCACCCTTGTTGATGTTGTGTTTGATCGACTTGATATTGTTGGCTGTAAATATTCCATGGTTAGATTGTTTGATGATATAACATCAACTCCAAATATAGTGGAGTTTCAAAAATGTATATTGATAGATTTAATGATGCGAACAAAACAAGAGTTAAATCCTATGGGGAGGGCAGCGGAGTGTTACTCTCTATTTCAACAACACTTACACATCACTTAAACCCAAACCAACACCTACAAGGCTGTTGCAGCTGACAGTTGCAACTAACAGTAATCTACAGGTGGTATTGCTCTGTCAGTTTCAACGATGTATATATATTTCTATATTTCGCTCTGTCTACTCTATATATGAATCACAATTACATTGTAAGTATTTATAGTGGTTTATCTTAGTCGATCATTAAATGCTAATTGACCTTTCACAATACAAAAAAATAATTCTTTGCTATAATGTTGCAGTCTGACATAATTAAAAACTGTGCCGTCCCTTCAAAAATTAGATGTGCTTGCCGATCAGATCTTGTGGCATAAAAAATGATTAATCAATCTAATTTTTTTCTTTTTGAATAAGACGGTGTGACGGTGTTGCGGCTTTTCAAAATTCCAGTGGGCACAAATCTGGGCAATGGAGTAATTAATCAGCTCTTGAAAATTCCGGCGGTTAGCGATATGAGCAATGTTGGCTCTTCACAGTTTCAACGATTATAATCTAGGCGATGTTGCCTCTTCAAAATTTTGGTGTCCAATCAGTGGAGTAATTGACAGCTCCCAACATTCTCCCCCTTAATTACTACACCTAAAAATAAAAAAAATTGTAACACTAGATTTCTATTACAGCTTACAAACCCCAATGTTTTTCCTATGAAGCTCAAACAACTCTTTTCCAAAAGGTTTTGTAAATAGGTCTGCAAACTGATTTTTTGATCTGCAAAATTCCATATTGAATTCATTGTTCTTTATCAATTCTCGAATAAAATGATACCTTGGATCAATATGCTTACTTCTTTTATGAAAGAAGCGATTTCTTGATAGTGCAATGGCTGATTTTTTGTCACAAAAAAATTGAGTTGGTTTATCTTGTTCATGTTGTAACCCAAAAAGGGTTCTTCTCACCCACACAATTTGACATGCAACTGCTATTGCTACAACATACTTTGCCTCAGCAGAGGATAATTTCACTATGGGATGCTTCTTTGAATCCCACGCTACTGATCCCGGTCCAAAAATGAATACATATCCATATGTGCTCTTTCTATCATCTATAGAACCTGCAAAATCGCTGTCAATATATCCAGTCAAATTAAAATTTGAGTTTGATGTATACTGGATACCAAAATTTGTTGTTCCAATAACATATCTTAGAATCCTCTTTCCAGCTTTCCAGTGGGTATTCTTTGGATACTCCATGAATATTGAAATCAAACTTACTGCAAACATTATATCAGGACGTGTTGCAGTTAAGTACATGAGACTTCCTACCCATCTCTTATACAACGTTGGATCGAATTTTGACCCATCATCCTCCTTACTGAGTTTTGTGCCAGTGGAAATTGGAGTTACAACTGGCTTACAATTCATCATTCTGAATATTTTCAATACATCATTTTCATACTTAGTTTGATTGATAAAAATACCATCTTCAAATTGAGTTACTTCAATACCAAGAAAATATTTCATCATTCCTAGATGAGTCATCCCAAATTATGTTTTCATGGATTTCTGAAACTCATCTACTGACATATATCCAGTGAAGATCAAATCATCCACATATAAGAAAACAATCAGTATTTTACCTTCTTGGTTTACCTTTGTATATAAGGTTGGCTCACTTGGACTTCTGTTGAATCCTTTACTATTCAAGTATTCATCAATCCTACTGTACCATACTATTGGTGCCTGCTTCAATCCATACAATGATTTCTTTAATATGTGGACCTTTTCTTCTTTTCCATCAATTTCATATCTACGAGGTTGTCTCACATAAACCTCTTCTTCTAAAGATCCATTCAAAAATGTAGACATTACATCCATTTGATGTACATACCATTTATTATGAGTAGCAATAGATAATACCATCCTTACCGTATCAAGTCTGGTTACAGGTTGAAAAGTCTCATTATAATCAATACCAGGTTGTTGACTAAACCCTTGAGCTACAAGTCTTGCTTTGTATTTTTCAACATCACCATCAACATTTAACTTAGTCGTATAAATACATTTGACACCAATAAAATTTTTATTATTAGGAAAATCTACAAGATACCAAGTACTATTTATTTCTATGGCATCAATTTCTTCATCCATTTCTTTTATCCAAACATCCTTTTTAACAGCCTCATCAAAATCTACAGGATCACATACTATAAATGCAAAATTTGAAACTTGATCTACTTCTTCATTTTGCTCATACAGTTTTCTTAAACTTCTAGTCTTTTGACCTCTAACTCTATTTCTTAATGAAGCTAATGTAGGATTTGATTCATTACTTACCTCTGATCCTGTTCCTTGCCGTCCACCAACACTTGATGGTTCACCATGTTCATGAATTATGGGTGTTCTGACTGGTGTTCTTACTGCTGGTGTATGCGGAGTTAATTGTCCTCCTGTTGCTGCTACAACCACGTCCCCAAAATTTTTACATCTTTTTGGGCCCCTCCTTAGAATTTTAACCTTTTTATCCTCTTTAGACTACTTCTACTCAAAAGTTTCATTCCTTTACTTAGTTTTATTTCAACAAGTCAAAAAAGTTTTTTTTCGCTATGTTAAAACTGAGATTTTTCTTCTGACATGTCGGGTGAACTCATTGAGTTGATCTGACATGTCGGGAGGACTCATATTTTCCATCCGATGCTTTTATTCTTTCAAAATCCTAAGTCTTCCGAAAGAATTTGATGAGTTTTACCGACTTCGTCGAAAAAACTTAGAGTTTCAGTCCGACATTATCGGCGGTACTTGCATTTCCTTGCCAACGCATTTGATTGGATACTTTTCGTTGGAATATCTTGCTAAGTTCTGCTGACAGTATTGACAAGACTCAACATTTGAAGCTAACACTATTGGTAGGAAATCATGTTTTCCACCCGACATATTTTCCTCGGAGTTTCTTTTATAAGTTTGCCGATGACCTTTTCTTCAGAGTTTTCAACCGAGTTTTTCCGACAGTTTTGGCATAACTCGGGGTTTTATGCCGATATGTTCGGTAAAAATGAACGTTTACGATCTATGTTTTCTCATGGAACGTTTCCACAAATCATGTCGATGATGTGTTTTTCAGAAGTTTTTGGTGAGTTTCCATGACAGCATCGAAAGAAATCAGACTGTGGAGTCAACATTGTCACGGTTATCTTATTTTTTCATGTCAATTTGGTAGAATTTGTTGATGGGGTTTATTTTTTAGGCACCAAAATGACGTTTTCATCCACGCTCCATTAGGTACCCCAGCGACTGCATTTTTTGTGTTTTCAACGATTTTTCTATATATAGCCCGGGGAGGTTTTATGGAATGTTATGATTTCTCTGTTTTAGACATGTCCAGTCATCTTTAGCCACTTGGAGCCTACAGATTGTTGCGCCAAGAACAATATCCTCACCATCATTTGTCAGGTAGGCCTCAAACCTTATCATTGTGCTATTTGGGTTAACAAGGGTTTGGAAGAATGACGTTTTGGGTTGTAGGTTTACGATGTTAGGTTTTTTTACCATCATTGTCTACCATCGTGTTTTAAAAGGCCAGCCCCAGCCTCATAGGGTTTTATTTTTGACTTACTGACTGCTGGAAGTTTTCCCAGGTCGGGTTTCGTTAGGATCCTTGGCATCACTGAGTTTTAACCTATCTCGCTAGCATGACCATGAAGTTTTTCACATGATCCGCACCATTTGTCTTCGCCTCTCAGGCCATAGACATGGCTCTGTCAGAACTCTAGGATTTTATTAATGAATTTGTGGGAGGTTGAGTGTTTCACTGATTGCGCCTTGATTGGTTTATTTTTATATGCAGTGATAGGGGGGCAATCAGTGGATTTGAACTTAGGGGAACGTCATGTTTCGAGGTTTGGCACTAGGGTTTTCGTTTAGGGGGTATACCTTTTACTTGTGGCCAGCACTGGGTTTTAAGAGGTTTTTTTACTTGGTTGGATCAAGATAGGGTTCCAAGTTTCTCTCGGTTTCTAAGTTACAAATCCTTAGTCACGTTTTTTGTTTGCTTTCTTACCTCTGAAAATGGAGAATTTCTTGCGTTTAATATGTAAGTCCAAACCTTGTCAGCAAAAGCACTGGAAGGTCAGTATGTAAGCCATATCTTGACCTGAAGAACAAAATGAATGGTTTAAAGAGCTAGAAATCTAAATCCCAAAACAACATTTAGAGCCTGCACCTCAACTAATGATTTTTCATTCCCATTTTGACCTAATATATACCTTGCCACAAGTTTAAGTATCTGGATAACCTGCGGGAATTCTATACATCACAGGGTCACTTTTAGATGGCCAGGGATGAATTGGTAAATACATCTTTATTATCCTCCATCATATTAAGCACTGAATGCAATCTTATTTTTTGAAAGAAAACATGATTTTTTATCTAATTTTTCATTGATATCTTGCAATCTTAAGAGTATCTTTTCATTTCAGTATATCATGTTGATATGAATGCATGTTGTTTAATCACAACAACACTATGTTATTTCTTGCTATGGTCATGTTACATCTTCATTCTTTTCATCACAATGTGCCAAAGAAAGGTGGAAAGAAGAAGGTCAAGGACACCAAGGAGGACTCATATTTGGAGGTCTTTCCCAAAATGGAAATCATTTATGAAGATATGAAAGGTGTCATAGGAGCCGAGCATGAGTTGAAATGGGGATAGATATACCATATGATAAAGGAACATAATGTACTAGATGCGGGCCTAGAATATATACTTTTATATGTAAACATGAGAAAATCAGGTATCACCAAGGTAGCCACGTGCCGTGAGCTCTTCCCTTGTGCTGAAGTGATTGGGTGGATCATCCCTCGAGCAGATGTGAGTACTATGATTATTTCAAACACCGAAGGAAAATACTTTGCTTCCTTCACCCCTGCTTATATAATCAAGGCTTGCGAACTACCTGATCCATAAATCATGATGATAGATGACTGGATAAATAGTTTGAGTTTAGACTTCTTTGACTGTGCGAAACTGATGATGATAGAAGGGAAGCAATTTCGCCAGAAAGCCTATGCTGAGTACGAGACTACCAGCCTACACAACCCCTATAGGATTATAGCCCTCATGCTAAATAGAATATTTGGCTGGGCGAATGGAAAATTCTACAAATTAAGATGGATTCCCTTGATATACCATGTGGCTATGCAAGGCACCATATTTAATTGGGAATATATCGTAGCAAACAACTTGTCATCATGGATAGCCACTGCACAAGGAGGTATGAATCAAAGGAAGTCATAATTTTACATGGGTTCATATTTGATTGATTGTATCTTGTGCATACACCCATTCCCAAATATCAATTGTGATTGGGATCATACCAAGACTCCTGTGTATGACGCACATCAGATTCTATGGGCTCACAAGTACGCAAGTTACTACAATATGATATGCGAAGAATTTCTCATGCTTCTACACCAGCTGATTTTTCTCAAAGAATGCAATTGTATGTCTGAAGGTGCAATGGAAGTCATAGTTGCGTATGGAGAATATTATTTCTCCAAGGAGGGAACCTGTCTCAGGATGTATGGAGGATCTCGAGCTCCGTGATTATTCCCGAAATACTCCACAGACTATGTAGTCCACAAGGAGGCGGTAAGACAACTGTTTATAGATGGGTTTGGAAATTTCTTGTTTGAGATGAAGAAAGAAGTCTTGCCACCATTGCCATTCTGCATTGGTAGCTACAAATTCACAAAGGTAAAAAGTGCAACAAAATATCTGAAGGATCTAGGAAGTTTCCACTTCAGAGAAAAGAGTTTCCATAGGAACGATGCTTATGACAAGGTTACAAAACATGGTGCATTTGTAATAGTACATTTTGAATACTCCCATCATTGGTACAAAGATGAGGAGGCATATAGAAATGCATGCAATATGACTTCCTTGAATAATAGGTTCAAAAAGTAGATCAAATCCAAAGGATACAAAGGTATCATCAACACCAAAGAATAATAGAAACAAGAAGAAGAAGCTGCTAAGAAACAAGAAGAGGATGCCCAAAAGCTACTGGAAGAAGCTGAGAAACTACTAGATGAGGAGGACCAAAGGAAAAAAGCAGAAGAAGAATGAATTTGATAGGAAGAGGAAGAAAGGATACAAAGAGAATTAGAAGAAAGATTGCAAAAGGAAGTTGAACGGATACAAAGAGAATTAGAAGAAAGATTGCAAAAGGAAG
This sequence comes from Pseudotsuga menziesii, assembly GCA_001517045.1. NCBI lineage: Eukaryota > Viridiplantae > Streptophyta > Pinopsida > Pinales > Pinaceae > Pseudotsuga > Pseudotsuga menziesii. The sequence continues at coordinate 190,561 of LPNX010885810.1, forward strand.
TTGAACAAGCAGCTAAAGAGTTAAGAAAGAAGGAATAAGAAGATCAAGACAGGGAGATTCTGGAACATGATATTGCTAAGGATAATCCAACAGATCCTCCCTCTACATCAGGTGACATAATAACAGGAGGTCACCTCCCTCTTGCAATGTTGGGATGGGTTCCTTTTACTCCGTCCAAGAATCATGCAGTGGCATGCCCGGATATGATATTCTTCGACCTGAAGAATAAATCCATTGTTTGGAGATTGGAAAAAAGATTAAAGGTTGGTACCCAACCTGATGTAGTCACGGTGTCTGGGAAAACCATCATGCAAGTCACCTGCCAAGATCCCATATTTTTAGCATCAGTAAACCTTGCAGCTCCTCAAGCTAATGCTGATAACATTGGAAAATTGGTAGAAGATGTTGAACACTATAAAGAAGGAATGCATAATATGAAGAACACTCTAGTTAAAGAAAGAGGAGAGGGAGGAGAATTAAAGATAAAACACGAGGCAAATTTTTCAGAGTTTGAAAATCTCCAAAAGGATTACCAACATTTAGAATTAGAAAAGGATGCAATGGTGCTTTCAGTTACAATTAGTGAGGGAGAGAAGAAGGACTTTGAAAGAAAGATTTCAGAGTTAGAAGCACGTAAATATGCAGCAACCAGACAGATGGGAGAGATTAGAATCAGAGTAGAAGTGATGGAGGAACAAAACAAAATGCTGGAGGATCAACTTCAAACAGATAATGAAAGTCAACTTGGTATCACGCCCTTCTGTGATCAAGCTTTCCTAATCCGAAGGAATATGAATCAAGTGCAATTGAAACTTGCAAATGAAGTATATAAGATCAAGCAAGCAGAGGTGAGCTTGAAGGAAATTTCAGCAGTATCCACTGATTTCAGAGAAGGACTATTAAAAGTTATGGAAAAGTTTCAAGGACAGTTGAATTGGATAGAAGCTAATGCAACATTTCCTGAGAACTTACCGTAAAACACAACAGAAGGATTGAGATTAGAATTGGAGCTCATAGAGTTCTGCAACAAATCCGCTTTGATATTGAACACTGGGGTCGAAACGAATTTAGAAATATGCATGAATTTCTACAAGAAAATGTGCATAGTGCATAATAAATGCTAGACCTATTCAACAACAAAGATCAAGGATTTTCTGAAAAAAAATGAACATCTGAAATATCTGCAGGATAGATTGCGTGAGGATGAACTAAGCATACAAAAAATTGAAGGCATCACTGAAGAAGCAGTAAAAAAATGGATTGCACAGGCCTCAATTTGTAATTACCTCTTGGAATACCTGTACAGGGTAACTCCACCCAAAATGGTAGAAAGAAAGTCACAACTGGTTGTGCATGAAGTGACTGTAAAATTATTGTAGCATGTAGACTACAAAACTATTACTGCAGAAGCTAATGTGTGGGGTGAATTCATTGAGAGACCAGCTGGGCCCACTTGATATTTTATCAGATCTACATGTGGCACTTTATGTAATTTATTTTATTTTATTTTCATTTTCCTAGTACAAGACACTAGAGGACAAGTTTTGGAAGCCGAGAAGTCAAGAAAGTCCAAAAGGATACGGTAGGCGAAGAGTGATTTGTAAAAGTGTATAAATAGGAGTAGTGGATAAGTTAGAAGAGACTTTTCACTAGTGCATACATGCTAAGTTATTTGTATGAAGAATTATTTTTTCTATGAATAGAGGAGAACCAATTTTGCTGGGGGAAGGACTGTACAAGTTTTCAAATGGATTGTGTAGATTTCTAATGTTGAACTACTTCTTTTTTAGCTACTATGCAACTTTGAGATCATTCTAACTTAATGAATTATTTCTACAATGATGAATGATTTTACTTTCTATTAGAAATCTTGTAACATATAATGAGTAATGAATGTTTTAACATTACAAAGCTATCTTTGTTTAATTTTTTCTGCTGGAAATACGTGTGTGGAATTTGAACAACTATATGTAGAATTCAATATGCAGCATTACAGTACATTACTATATTAGATACACGATTTGTTTCCCTTGGGGATAGATACATTATCTTAGAGTAGGCTAGATCATAGTTGTATTTCTTCAGTAGAAGTGATTGAGGAGAAAGAGCGGTAAGATGGGAGGTAAGAACCTACGCATCTCTAGTGAGGTTCTTGTTCATCGGTCACTTGCATTTAGTTTAGGCACTTGCATTTAATCCTTAAACATAAAATCACATAAACGGTGGATCGAGCCGCAACCGGTAAAAAATACTTAAACACTTTAATTCTACGGTAGTTGGGACGCTAACCGGACGGGTTCCCCACACCAAATAGTGAACGATATAGTTGGGATCACTTACTGGGAAGAATCACTATTGTCGGTACCTGGGATTTTCCAGGCATCAATAGTTTTGGTGCTAGAAGGAGGGCCACCAATGCATCACTGGTAGAGGAAATTCATTTAGTAGAAACTATTCCATTTGAGATACCTATGAAACTAAGTTTCTTGAAGATTTCATTTCTGAAGAAAGCGTAGGTTGTGAAGAAGAAGGTTCAGAATATTTATATGATGTTCCGTTTGAAGAAGTTAATCACTTGAGGAGACATACAAGATCTTACGTGAGAAATATTGGAGGATTGAAAGCAATTCCTGCATTACCAGGAAGGCAGGCTTCCAAGAAAGTACCCTCTTATACTGAAGATTCTATATTGGTGGAAAATTTGGAAGATTTGGTAGATTTATCCATACAAGACACCATCCAAATGCTTGATAAGTTGGGACCAGATTCCCCTATTTTTCAGTCTCCGTTATAGTTAGCTATTCAGTCTCCACCACATACCCCTCGTCGAATTATGGTTGCAAATGCTAATCAACCCCTAAATGCCAATCAACCTGCATGGAGAGCAAGAACACCACTCAACTTGGCTGCTCCATTGCATGACTTGCCTAAGCATCCAGAAAGAGCTCTACCAAAGTTTGACCTTGGAAAGGGAATTTCCGCAGAAGACCACTTGCAAAGTTACTATTTAGATTTGGAACTTTTAGGTGTTCAAAATGAAGATATTGTATGCAGGATTTTTCTACATAACTTTGAATTCAAAGATTCTGCTTGGTTTTCAGTTTACAAGCCAATTCTATCATAGATTGGGACACCTTTGAAAGGGTGTTTAAAAGAAAATTTGGAAATAAAAGAACCATGGCCACCTGAGAATGGATAAGAAAGTAAAAGTGCAAGATTTTAACCATAGGTTTGTTGCTCATTTGAGTAATTTCAGTGCTACAACAAATCCTGCTGAAGAAACTTTTGTAGAATACTATACTTCAGCACTTTGTCCCAACATAACAATATTTTTCAAAAGGGCAGTGAAACATTCCTTGGTGGAAAATTATGACGAGGCCAATAAAATAGAAGCTGAACTTGACAGTATAGGCAAGCGTACTATAGAATCATAAATAAATACCTTTAGCAATAAAAAACCTTTGTTGCTAACCAGACCCAAGGAAGAAAAATTGAATGAATTAGAAAGTATGGTCAATATGGTACAAAAGTTATCCAATAAGATTGTAGATCTAGAAAAGGAAAAAGAAGCTAGTTCGTTGAAAAAGAAGTTCAAGACTTATTTCAAGAAAAGAGAAGAAAGTGGAAAATCTCAACCATCGGTGTATAATTCTTCTGTTTTGAATTTTAATGAAGTGGGAATGGATCATTTCTGCACTTTCCATCAAGAGCCTCATTCTGAAAAGAGTTTCCCACAATGGATAAACTCAATGAATTTAGTTATGAATCAAATATTATATGCTCAATTAATAGATCCTGAGGTGGAAGAGGAAAAAGCCAATGAACCAGAAGAAACACATGAAACCACAATGGTCCTATGGGGCTTTGCACCCACACTAGGACTAAATGAAGAGAAGCCTACTGAAGAGATCCAACTTTCATCAGTTAATGTTACAACCAGAAGTAAAGGACCGGTAATGGATGAAAGATTAATATTGCCTAAAATTAAGAAGATATAAGAAAATATGAAGAAGATTAGCAGTACTACCCAAACAACATCTAAGTCTAGTCTGGTAAATATAAAAGATAAAATGTCAGCAGTCAGTAAGCCTGTTAAGATCATGGAAAATAAGATAGAAAACAGTAAGAAAATTATGGTGGAATATGATATGGGGTGTGATATAGTAGAAGACATTAAGAAAACAAAAGCGAATATTTCTCTATTTGAACTATGTAATCTTCCCCAACAAAGAAAGAAGCTTCTAGAAGCTTTTGATCCATAACCTAGTAGCTCCCAAGAAGACATTCAATTTGATAAAGAAATTAATGAAGCAAGCATTGGTGGGAAACCCAAATATCAAACTTTGCCATTCTTATTATCTTTTGAGATTTATTATCATAATGTGCATAATTGTTTGGTGGATTCTGGGGCTTCATCTAATTTCATGCCACTCTCAGTATGTAAAAATATCAATGGTCAACCCACACTATCCTCGTGCAAGATCATTTAGTTGGATAGATCTGCCATCAAGGTAATAGGAGAAATAAAAAATGTGATGATTCAACTATCTGCAGATGATAGAGTTTGCCAGTTTGTAGATATTATGGTAGTAGATATACCAGAGGCCTATGGATTGATATTGAGTAGGGAATGGTTTGCAAAACTGAATGGGTATTTTGCAAATGATTGGTCACACATGTGGCTTCCATATAAGAACAATAAAAATCATATTAAGGTGAACCACGCATGAAACACAATTCAACTCAATTGGAGGGTAAGAATGAACCTGTAAAATTCTCATCTCTAGTCTTGGGTAACTACTTTTTAGAGCTTGAGCCGGAGAATTATCAAGCTGAAGAGGCCAGTTGTGAATCAGACCCAGAGTCTGAACTCCTTCATTTTTCACGGACTGATGATATTGATTGTAATATAATAAATTTAGTTTCTAACATAGAAAGTAACACTAATCAAGTAGATTTAGAAGATAGATTTTGGTTTTTGTACTTTGATGGTTCCAAAACACAAGAGGGATCAGGAGCTGGTTGTATCCCTATTGACCTAGAAAAGAAAAAACAATTTCTCTCTTGTAGACTAGAGTTTGAATGTACAAATAACATTGATGAGTATGAAGATCTAGTCCAGGGCCTGAGAAAATCCATTGAACTCAATGTTAAGAGATTAATTTTTTTTGGTGACTCTGAGATAGTAGTAAGAGAGGTTAGAGACACAATACATTGTTTATCACCACACTTGACAGGGTATTAATCTGAGGTCTGGAATCTGATTTCAAATTTTAATGCTTTGAATAGAAATTCAATTCCTAGATTACAGAATGTTGCAGCTGACTTCTTAGCTGTTTTTGCTGCTAGGTTAGTGCCTACTAATAATAAGTGCGCTATTGAACTGATTTTCAGGCTAGAAGTACCAGCCAATGTTACAATTATGAGGGTGTTTGATGATGATGAGCAAATTATCGATTTCCTGACAAATGAGGAAACTTTCAAGGATTTTGTGATTGATGATGAAGAGCATCAAGCAAATCTGTAAAATGAAGAAGTAACCAAAGGGATTTTTATGACCAAAGGAGTAAGAACACTAGAAGGGATGTTTGAATTACATAACAAGTTCAAAAATCCAACCAATGTCAACACTAACAGTTCATCTATGCAATATGAATTGACTAATTTAGGGATAGAGGCTGAGGCCAAATACATAAACTTGGGAAAGTGTTGATCGCCTGGAGAAAGGAGCAGGTTTATCAATTTGTTTTAGCAATACAAAGATATTTTTGCTTGGACATATGAAGACCTGAATATATATGACACATGTATCATTCAACATGTTATTCCCATTAAAGTAGGTGTGAAACCATTCCAACAACAACTAAGAAAAATGCATCCAAAGATGGAACCGTTAATCCAAAATGAAGTGAAGAAATTACTTGATGCAAAGATTATTTTCAGAGTCAGACATTCAGAATGGGTAGCTAAATTGGTTCCAGTAATGAAGAAGTTAGGTGAAATAATATTATGTGTCGACTTCAGAAATCTGAATAGAGATTCAGATAAATAGAACTATCTGTTTCCACCAATGGAACAGATTATCCAGATGGTATCAGGTTCTGAATTGTTCTCCTTATTAGATGGGTTTTCGGGCTATATCCAAATATTGGTAGCTGAGCAAGACAAGATGAAAAATACATTTCAAACAAAGTGGGAAACATTTGCTTCCAGAAGAATCCCCTTCGGTCTCATCAATGTTGGACCTACGTTTTAGAGGGAAATGGACATCGCTTTCCGGGGATTGATTGGCCATAGTGTAGTGGTATATCTAGATGATGTAACGGTTTTCTCTAAGAAGATGGAAGATCATGTTTTTCATTTAAAACATATTTTTTATTGTTGTAGAAAGTACGCCATCTCTTTGAATCCAAAGAAAATAATCTTCGTGGTATAAGAAGGAAAACTATTGGGGAATATCATTTCAAAAAAGGGAATCTCTATGTACCCAAAAATAATAGAATTTATATATGAGATTCCCTCACCCCATAACAAAAAAGGTATGCAATCATTTATGGGTACCATAAATTTTGTTCGAAGGTTTGTTCCTTATTTTGTGCAAATCATAAAACCTTTGCAACAAATGGTGAAGTAGAGTGTGCAATTTAAATGGACCGATGTGGAGAAGGTTTCCTTGAATGACATCAAAGAAGAAATATCTCACGCACCTTCTCTAATAAGTCCTAATTTCAAAAGGATTTTATTCTGTACACTTTCACTTCAGACAACTCACTTGCAGCGGTACTCACGCAAAAGGGAGATTTGGGAGATGAGTACCCAATATCATTCATGAGCATTGGATTACAAGGGGATGAATTGAACTACCTTGCTGTAGATAAACACGCATATGAAGTTTTAAAGTAGTGAAACAATTCAGACCTTACATTTTAAAGAACAAAACCAAGGTTATAGTCCCTCATCTAGCTGTCATAACCCTCTTCGTACAAATAGAATTGGGTGAAAGAAGAGGAAAATGGGTGACAACATTGCAGGAATATGATTTAGAGTTCAAACCAACCAATTTTATCAAAGGTCAAGGGCTATCCAAGTTAATTGCAGAAGGTCATAATGATGAAGACTGTGATTGGGAAAACGAAGCAGAGTTAAATATGATTGATGTGTGTCCTATCTTTACTGCTCATGAATCTTGGTATAGAGACCTGGTGCATTATATCCAACAAGGATATTTTCCATAGCATTGGAATTCTAAGAAACGAAGGGTACTTTGTCTAAAATTAGCCTCTTATCGAATAATTCATGGGGTTCTTTTCAGGAAGAGCTACGATGGAGTATTTCTGAGATGCCTCGAGCAAGAAGATGCGTCTAAAGTTGTTAAAGAATTGCATGATGGGCCTACCAGAGGAAACTTCTTGGGAGATACTATTGATCACAAGATCCTTGGGGATGGCTATTATTGGCCCACATTATTTAAAGATGCTCATTCCTATGTTAGGAAGTGCGATGTATGTCAAAGAAGCGGTGGAAGATTAGCAAAAGAATATGGACCATTGCAACCTATTATTATTTCAGAGCCTTTAGAACAGTGGGGTATAGAAACCATTAGAGAAATCAATCCAAATTCTTTGCTGCAACATAAATATATCCTCACAGCTATGAATTACTTAACGAGATGGGTAGAAGCAGTTCCACTACGAAAAGTGAATGAGGATGTGGTCATCGAATTCTTATAAGAAAACATCATGACAAGGTTTCAGGTTCCAATTTCACTTGTTTTTGATAATGCGTCTTAATTTTCATCCATTAAAATAACTGAATTCACTAGTGAAAAGGGAATCAAATTTCATTATTCTGCCAATTATTATCCTCAAGGAAACGGGTTAGCGGAATCTACAAACAAAAATCTTATCAAAATTCTAAACAAGACTATTATTGAAAATCAGAGAAGTTGGCACACAACTCTCCCCAATGCATTATGGGAAGATAGGGTCACCCCAAAGAACTCCTTAGGAGTATCCCCTTATACTCTAGTTTATGGGAAAGAGGCTATTTTACCGCCAAACATTCTGCTTCCATCATCTCAATTAGCTCAATACTCATGAAGTTCTGGTAGTGAAATTTTACAATTCCGTATTAACACTTTGCTGAAGCTTGAAGAGTCCAACCTTAAGTCTAAGGAAAGATTTAAACAACAACAAGAAATTTTCAAGATACGGTTTGATAAGCGAAAATCTGGAAAAGGGATTTTTGAGATTGGAGACTTGGTTCTAAAGTGGGATCACCCACATGATGAGAAGGGAAAACATACTAAATTCCAACATTTATGGGTTGGCCCATTTTAGATTGCTGAGAATATAGTCCCCTTGACTTATAAGTTACAAGATTTAAAAGGGAAGGAAGAGCATCTTCCTGTAAATGGCTTTGTTCTCAAACCTTATTTCACCTATTTTTTTAGGGAGTCCTTGTGTACATAAATAAACCTTTTTCTTTTCCGTCCTTGATTTCTTTCATGTTTTACTTGCTTTCCTTTGCTTATTTTCTTTAGTTCATTTGATTTTATTTCAAAATAAGCTAGCTCAATTTATTGGTGCTTGGGGACATAGGAATCTGAACAATTGCAAAATTATTTTAATCCAAGAACTGCTTATTGGAAGATGTATGCAAATTTTTTATAAAAAATAAGATCATTTAAAATAATAGACTGCTGAAAGGGAAGTTATTTCAAGAGCACATTGAAGTCTTGTTTCAATCCTGTAAAATAACTAAGGTAGATGAGGTCTAGAATACTATCTTGGGCCTCCATCCACTTTCCAACTAATATATGTCCTAGGAAGCTTGCTGTGATAGACCCATTGAAAGGAAGCAGAACTGACAGGTGTATGGTATTCAAAATAATCCCATGCTGCAGAATGAAAGCCAAAAGGCTTAATATAAAGAGTCAAAACTCCAAAATATAAAGTATGTATCAAAAGTATATACTGAAGAAATAAATCAGTAAAATAAATGGATTGCTCAAAAGGTTCTTCTCTGTCCGTGAGCTGAAACAAATCATCGCTCACACAAAAGGACACCATGGATGGAAGAACCTAAATCAAAATTTTCAAAGAAAACGAGCAATTAAGGAAGACTCACAAGACAAAAGTCTTTAAGCATCAAAAGAATGAAAATAACATGAGGAATGAGGAACAAACGAATACATTTGTCTAACTCTGTTACGATCCTATGGTGTCATATCTGGTGGCAACCAAAATACAAAAGTAAAATTAATCTCACATTTCGGTCCCAAGAGAGTTATTAGGAATTCTAAGCCTGGTTACCCTTCCCTGGAAGACTATAATCAATGTGATACATTGAATATGACATCCCTGAAGAAGTCTAGTTTCTTAAATAATCTTAAAATAAGCCTTGAGCGAATTGCTCTAATCAAATATCATGTAGCTGTTTTTGTTTTGAAAACATAGTTTATTAGAGATCTATGTTCACCAGCTAGTCGCTAGTTGTTGCTGCTGCAACCATCTCCCAAAAAATTTTACATCTTTTTGGGCCCCTCCTTAGAATTTTAACTTTTTTATCCTTTTTAGACTACTTCTGCTCCTTAAAAGTTTCGTTCCTTAACTTAGTTTTATTTGAACAAGTTAGATTTTTTTTTTTCCGCTAAGTTAAAACTGGGATTTTTCTTCCGACATGTTGGTTGAACTCATCGAGTTGAGCCGACACGTCAGGAGGACTTAGCTTTTCCATCAAATTATTTTATGCTTTCAAAATCTTAAGTCTTCCAAAAGAGTTTGATGAGTTTTACCGACTCCATCGACAAAACTTAGAGTCTCAACCGGACATTATCGGCGGTACTGGCGTTTCCTTGCCGACGCATTTGATTGGAGACTTTTTGTCAGAAGATATTTCTAAGTTCTGGCGATAGTATCGAAAAGAATCAATATTTGAATTCGAAACTATCGGCAGGAACTCATGTTTTCCACCTGACAGCTTTTAAATCATAGGTTCTTTTATAAGTTTTCCAATGACCTTTTCTTCGGAGTTTTCAAGCGTGTTTTTTCGATAGTGTCGTCATAAATCAGATTTTTATGCTGATATGTTGAATGAAACTAAAGGTTTGTGACTGATGTTTTCCCGTAGAAATTTTCCATGAATCGTGCTGACTATGCATTTTTGAAAAGTTTTTGGTGAGTTTTCGTGACAATGTCGAAAGAACTCAGACTATGGAGCTTACACTGTCATAGATAACTTGTTTTTTCACGCTGATTTGGTATAATTTTTCAATTGGGTTTATGTTTTAGGAACCAAAATGACGTTTTCATCCACGCACCATTAGGTACCCCATCGACCGTATTTATTGCGTTTTCAATGATTTTTCTATATATAGGCCAGGGAGGTTTTACGGACTGTTATGGTTTCTCCATTTTAGACACATCCAGACAGCTTTAGCCACTTGTATCCTATGGATTGTTGCCCCAAGAACAACATCCTCACCATCATTTTCCAGGTAGGCCTCAAACCTTATCATTGTGCTATTTGTGTTAAGGAGGGTTTGGAACAACGATGTTTTGGGTTGTAGGGTTACGATGTTAGGTTTTTTTACCATCATTGTCTACAACCACGTTTGAAAAGTACAAAACCATCCTCATGGGGTTTTAATTTTGACTTAGTAACTGCTCGAAGTTTTCCCAAGTCGGGTTGCATTAGGATCCTTGGAATCAATGAGTTTTAACCTAGCCTGCTAGCTCGACCGTGGTGGTTTTCACCTGCTCCGCACCGTCTGTCTTCGCCTCTCAGGCCATAGACATGGGTATGTCAAACCTCTAGGATTTTATTGATGAATTTTTGGTAGGTCGAGTGTTTCACCGACTGTGCCTTGATTGGTTTATTTTAATATGCGGTGATAGGGGGACAATCAGTGGATTTGCACTTAGGGAAACGTCGTGTTTCGAGGTTTGGGGCCAGGGTTTTAGTTCAGGGGGTATACCTTTTACTTCTGGATGACACTGGATTTTAAGAGGTTTTTCGGTTGGTTGGGTCAATCTAGGTTTCTGAGTTGCTCTCGTTTTCTAAGTTACAAAGCCTTACTCGCAGTTTTTGTTTTCTTTCTTACCTCTAAAAATGGAGAATTTCTTATGTTTAATATGTAAGGCCAAACCTTGTAAGAAAAAGCACTGGATAGTCAGTATGTAGGATAGATCTTGAACTGAAGCACAAAATGAATGGTTTAAAGAACTAGATATATAAATCCCAAAACAACATTTAGAGTGTGCACCTGGACTAATGATTTTTCATTCCCGTTTTGACCTAATATATACCTTTCCACAAGTTTAAGAATCTGTATAACCTACATAAATTATATACATCATAGGGTCACTTTTAGATGGCTAGGGATGAATCAGTAAAGACATATTTATTATCCTCCATCATATTAAGCACTGAATGTAATCTTATTTTTTGAAAGAAAACATGATTTGTTATCTAAGTTTTCATTGATATCTTGCAATCTTAAGAGTATCTTTTCATTTTAGTATATCATGTTGATATGAATGCATGCTATTTATTTAGAGTGACACTAAGTTAATTCTTGCTATGGTCATGTTACAAATTCAGTCTTCACATCACAACATGCCAAAGAAAGGTGGAAAGAAGAAGGCCAATGCCACCAAGGAGGACTCAGATTTGGAGGTCTTGCCCAAAATGGAAATCGTTTATGAAGATACAAAAGTTGTCATAGGATCCGAGCAGGAGTTTAAATGGGGATAGATATACCATATGATCAAGGACCAGAATGTACCGGATGTGGGCCTGGAAGATATACCTTTATATGTAAACATAAGAAAATTAGGTATCACAAAGGTATCTACGTGCCCTGAGTTCTTCCCTTGTGCTGAAGGGATCGGGTGGACCATCCCTTGAGCAAATGTGGGTACTATGATTATTTCAAACACCGAAGGACAATCCTTTGCTTCCTTCACCCCTGCTTATATAACCAAGTCTTGCGAACTACCTTCTCCACAAATCATGATGACATATGACTGGATAAATAGTTTGAGTTTATACTTCTTTGACAGTGCGAAATGGATGATGATAGAAGGGAAGCAATTTCTCTAGAAATCCTCTCGAGATTATGAGACTTTCAGTCTACGCACCACCTATAGGCTTATAGCCCTCATGCTAAACAAGATTTTTGGCTGGACAAATGGAAAATTCTACAAATTAAGCCGGATTCCCTTGATATACCATGCGGCTATGGAAGGTACCATAATTAATTGGAAATATATCGTAGAAAACAGCTTGTCATCATGCATAGCCACTGCACAAGGAGGTCTGACTCAAAGGAAGTCAGAATTTTACATGGGTTCGTATTTGATCGATTGTATCTTGTGCATACACACGTTCCCAAAGCTCAATTGTCATTGCGATCATATCAAGACTCATGTGTATGTCTCATATAAGATTCTATGGGCTGACAAATACGCAAGTTACTACAAGATGATATGTGAAGAATTTCTCATGCCTCTACACCAGCTAATTTTTCTCGAAGAATTAAATTGTATGTCTGAAGGTGCAATGGAAGTCATAGGTGCGTACGTGGACTATTATTTCTCCAAGGAGAGCACCTATCTAAGGATGTATGGAGGATCCTGAGCTCCACATTTTTTCCGAAATACACCAAAGACTATGTAGTCCACAAGGAGGCAGTAAGACAATTATTTATAGATGGGTTCAGAAATTTCTTGTTTGACATGAAGAAAGCAGCCTTTCAACCATTTCCATTCTGCATTGGTAGCTACAAATTCACAAAGGTAAAAATTGCAACATAATTTGTGAAGGATATAGGAAGTTTCCACTTCAGAGAAAAGATTTTCTGCAGGAATGATGCTTATGACAAGGTTACAAAACAATGTACCTTTGTAGGAGTACATTTTGAATACTCCCATCATTGGGATAAATAAGAGGATGTATACATAAACACATGCAATATGACTACCTTGAATAAGAGGTTAAAAAAGAATATCACAACTACATGAGGCAAAGGTAGCAGCAGCACCATAGGACAACAAAAACAATAGGAAGAAGATTCTAAGAAATGAGAAGAGGATACCCAAAATCTAGTGGAAAAAGATGAGAAACTACTAGCTGAGGAGGCCCAAAGGAAAAAGGCAGAAGAAGAATGACTTCGATAAGAAGAGGAAGAAAGGCTACAAGAATAATCAGAAGAAAGATTGGAAAAGGAAGCTAAACTAGAAGTTGAAGAGTTAAGAAAGAAGGAACAAGAAGATAAAGACAGGGAGAGTCTGGAACATGATACTGCTCAGGATAATCCAATATATCCTTCCTCTACATCGAGTGACACAATAACAAGAGGTCACCTCCCTCTTGTAGAGTTGATATTGGTGCCTTTTACTCTGTCCAAGCATCATGCAGTGGCATGCCTGGATACAATATTCTTCGACTCGAAGAAGAAAGCCATTGTTCGGAGAACAAAAAAAATATTAAAGGTTGGTACCCAACCTGATGTAGTCACAGTGACTGAGAAAAATATCATGCAACGCACCAAAAAAGATCCTGTATTTTTATCATCAGTAAACATTGCAGCTACTCAAGATAATGATGATAACGTTGGAAAACTGGTAGAAGATGTTGAACGCTATAAAGAAAGCATGCGTAAGATGAATAACACTCTGGTTAAAGAAAGAGGAGAGGGAGGATAATTAAAGAGAAAACACAAGGCAACTATTTTAGGTTTGAAAAACTCCAAAAGTATTACCAATATTTAGAATAAAAAAAGGATGCACTGGTGCTTTCAGTTACAATCACTGAGGGGGAGAAGAAGGATCTTGAAAGCAATATTTCAGAATTAGAAGCACATAAATTGGCAGCAAGAAGATAGAAGTGAGAGCTCATAATCAGAATAGAAGAGCTGGAGGAACAAAATAGAGTGTTGGAGAATCAAGCTAAAAAAACTAATGAAAGCCAGCTTGATATCACGCCCTTCCGTGATCAAGCTTTCATAATCCGGAGGAATATGCATCAAGTGCAATTGAAACTCGCAAATGAAGTATATAAGATCAAGCAAGCAGAGGCGAGGTTGAAGGAAATTTCACCAGTATCGACTGATTTCAGATAAGGACTATTAAACGTTGCGGAAAAGGATCAAGGAAAACTGACTTGGATAGAAGCTAATGCAACATTTCCTGAGAGCTTACCGCAAAAGACAACAGAAGGATTGAGAATAGAATTAGAGCTCCTAGAGTTCTACATCAAATCTGCTTTGAGATTGACCACTGGGGTTGAAAATACTTTAGAAATATGCACGGATTTCTACAAGAAAATGCACATAGTGCATAATAAATGCCAGTCCTCTTCAATGGAAAAGATCAAGGACTTTCTAGACAAATATGAACATCTGAAATATCTCCAGGATAGATTGCGCGAGGATGAACTAAGCATACAAAAAATTGAAGGAATCATTGAAGAAGCTGTAAAAAACTGGATTGCACATGCCTCAGTTGGTAATTACCTCTTGGAATACCTGTATAGGGTAACTCCACCCAAAATGGCATAAATAAAGTCACAACTGGATGTGCATGAAGTGACTGTTAAATTACTGGAGCTTGTAGATTACAAAACTATTGTCGCAGAAGCTAATGCATGGGGTGAAGTCATTGAGAGACTAGTTGGGCCCACTTGAGATTTTGTCTTATCTACATGTGGCACTTTATGTAATTTATTTTATTTTATTTTCATTTTCCTAGTGCAAGACACTAAAGGACAATTTTTGGAAGTCAATAAGTTAGGGAAGTCCAAAAGGCTAGGGTAGGCAAAGAGTCATTTATAAAAGTGTATAAATATTAGTAGTGGATAGATTAGAAGATACTTTTCACTTGCGCATACATGCTGAGTTATTTGTATGAAGAGTGATTTTTTCTATGAATAAAGGAGAACCGATTTTGCTGAGGGAAGGACTGTACAAGTTTTCAAATGGATTGTGTGGATTGCTAATGTTGAAATACTTCTTATTTAGTTGCTATGCAACTATGAGATTGTTCTAACTTAATGAATTATTTCTGCAATGATGAATGGATTTACTTTCTATTAGAAATCTTGTAACATATAATGAGCAATGAATTTTTTAACATTAGGAAGCTATCTTTGTTTAATTTTTTCTGCTGTAAATATGTGTGTGGAATTTGAACAGCTATCTATAGAATTCAATATGTAGCATTACAGTACATTACTCTATTAGATACAATCTTTTCTCCCCTTGGGTATATATAGATTATCTTAGAGTAGGCTAGATCATAGTTGTATTGCTTTCGTAGAAGTGATTGAGGAGAAAGAGCGCTAAGATGAGAGGTAAGAACCTACCTATCTCTAGTGAGGTTCTTGTTCATTGGTCACTTGCATTTAGTTTAGGCACTTCCATTTCATCCTTAAACATAAAATCACATAAATGGTGGACTTGGCCGCAATCGGTAAAAAATACTTAAACACTTTAATTCTATGGTAGCCGGGTCACTAACCAGACGGGTTCCCCACACCAAACGATGAACGATCTAGTTGGGATCGCTTACTGGGGAGAATCACTACTGTCAGTACCTGGGATATTCTAGGAATCAACACCTCCATGTATGCCCTATTCATCTTCTTCATCTTCTGCGTGAGGTGTAACAACGTCCCCTTCAACTAACTTATCTATGCTGCCATCCCATGCTTCATCTTCCTTAAACACCACATCTTTGCTGATGACATCCTTCTTGGTGATGGGATTATAGAGTCTATATGCTTTAGATTCTTCACTATATCCAACAAAAATACATTTTTGACTTCTGTCATCTAACTTTCTCCTCAGCTCTTTAGGTACATGTGCATAATCTACACACCCAAAAATCCTTAAATGAGATATGCTGCTACACTTACCACTACATGCTTGTTGGGGAATTCGATCTTTCACACTCTTAGTTTGGATTCTATTCAGAATTTATACTGAACAAGTAACATCGTCTCCCCAATACTCATTTGAAATATGATTCTCATTCATCATAATTCGATCCATGTTCATAATGGTTCGATTCTTTCTTTCTTCTACTCTGTTTTGCTGAGGAGTGTAGCGAGCAGTAAACAGTCTTATAATTCCATAGTATTGACAAAATTCCATAAACTCATTTGAGATATACTCACCTCCTCTATCTGATCTCAAGAATTTAATAAATCTATCACTCTCCTTTTCAACCATAGCTTTAAAACTTTTAAACACATCAAAAGCTTGAGATTTCTGTTTCAACAAATACACCCAAGTTTTTTGGCTGAAATCATCAATGAAAGACATAAAATAAACATTACTAGTCAAAGAAGGTGTTTGCATTGGTCCACACAAATATGTGTGTACCATCTCTAATGGTGCTTTTTCTCTGTATGAGACTCCAGACATGAATTTATCTCTATGATGCTTTCCTAATATGGAGCTATCACATGAGCCTACTGGCTGCTCAATACTGGGAAACCCTTTTACCTTTTGCTTCTTCTGTAGCAAATCTAAGCCACCAAAATGTAAATGGCCATACCAAAAATGCCATAACCATGATTGATCTAAACTCTTAGTTTTATAAGCATTCAAAGAGTTAGTCAAATCATTTCTCATAATCAACAGAAACATTCTATTCTTTGTCATCTCTACTCTGGCTATCAATTTCTTACTTGGATATTTTTCATAAATAGTGCATACAATGTTCTTAAAGAACACTCTGTATTCTTTCTCCAATAATTTTCCAACACTTAATAAATTAAACATTAAACCAAAAACATAATAAACATCATAATGTGTTCTTCTTTTACCATTCTTCCAATATACAACAATCACACCTTTACCATTAACTTTTACCTTACTGTCATTACCTAAATTCACTTCATACTGAATGCTTGTATCTAGACTTGAAAATAATTCCTTGTTTCCAATCATGTGGTTGCTGCATGCGCTGTCCAAGAACCATATATCTTTTGAACTTTCCTGGGTGACATTACAAGTTAAAAACATAGGATTCTCTTCATTTTCAGTCTCCTCTGTGATGTGTGTAGACAACTTACTAGTATCTTCTTGCTTCTTCCAGCACGTGTTAGAAAAATGCCCAAATTTCTTACAATAGAAACATTGAACTTTAGATCTATCATAGGCTTTGATTTCTTGGATGCCATGTTTTGTTGCTACTCCCCATTACACTAGGAGTATTCTACTATATCTTCTCTTTATATTCTGAATCATTTATGCTGTCACTACAATCAACACTTCGACCTCCTCTTCCTCTGCTACTAGATCTTCCTCTGCCTCTACCTCTAGTAACATGTAACTGTTATTTAAAAGCATTTTCTAATGGAGTATCATCATACCTGTTCATTCTTGATTCATGAGCAATCAAAGAACTAGTCAGCTCATCAATGTGCGTTTGAATGAGATCTTTAAACTCTTCAATTGGAACACCGACTGCTTCAAACTTCTTTGGAAAACATCTCAACAAATTTTCAATCACACGCTGATCTGAGAGGTCTTCACCATACTACCTTAGCTGGTTTACAACGTTCCTGAATTGTGTCATAAAATTATCAACATTCTCGCTGTACTTCATCTTCAGATTCTCAAAGTCCCTTCTCAAGTTCTACAACTTAACATTCTTCACTTTGGTCACACCTTGATAGCAAGTTTCAAGAGTGTCCCAAGATTTATTTTAAGACTCAACACTTGATATATTCAGAAATATGGATTCACTTAGGCCTTGTTGAATAGTACCAAGAGCTTTGTTATCCTTCTTCCTATTTTCCTTCAACAAAACATGCTCAACATTTGACAGAGCCAATTCAACAGCCTGATTAGCTGGTTATGCGTACCCAAGCGTAACAAAATCCCAAAGATCTTTAGCACGCAGGATAATTCTCATCATAATAAACCAAGTATCATAGATTCTTTCAGTCAACACAAGAATTTGTGGATGTACTACATTCCTGTTAGTAGCCATCAAAAATAAAATTCCAAATTACTATAAACAGAAAAATGAGAAATAAAACTCTACCACGCTCTGATACCACTGTGGGGAAGGAAACGGAGTGTTACTCTCTGTTTCAGCAACACTTACACATCACTTAAACCCAAATCAACACCTACAGGACTGTTGCAGCTGACAGTTGAAGCTAACCGTAATCTACAGGTGGTGTTGCAACTGACTTTTCAACTAACAACAACCTACAGGACAGTTACAACTGAGTTGCAGCTAACTGTTTAGTGTTGCAACGGAGTTGCAGTTGAGTTGCAACTGACTGTTTAACTCCGTTTTGATGACCCCTGCATTCATAAACTTAATACTAGTACTATATTTCAGTACAAAACATATTAAACAGAAAATATACTCTGAATTCCCAAATTGCTACAACAAATTAACTTCAAACTAACTATGAGTTTTCAAACTCAAAAACAAGGTATTACATCAAAAAATACACAGAAAAATCTGAATTTCAATGTTGTATATATATTTCTATATTTCGCTTTGTTTGCTCTATATATGAATCACGATTACATTGTAAGTATTTATAGTGGTTTAGCTTAGTCGGTCATTAACTGCTAATTAACCTTTCACAATACTAAAACTTAATTCTCTGTTATAGTGTTGTAGTCTGACAGAATTAAAAACTACGTAGCCCCTTCAGAAATTAGATGCACTTGCTGAATTGATCGTGTGGCATGAAAAATGATTAAATAATCTGATGTATGTATTTATGAATAAGACGGTGTAACAGTGTTGCAAATTTTCAGAATTCCAGCGGCCACAAATCTTGGCGACGGAGTAATTAATCGGCTCTTGAAAATTTCGATGGTTAGCGATCTGAGTGATGTTGGCTCTTCACAGTTTCAATGGTTACAATTTGGGCGGTGTTTCCTCTTCAAAATTCTGGCATCCAATCAGTGGAGTAATTAACGGCTCCCAAGAAATCCAATGCTAGAGTTTAGAATGTTTGAGGGGAACAACAATAAATTAGCCACACGTTAGAGAAAGCAGCAACCTTTATTTATATAGACAATGTTTTGGACGATGATCGGCTTCAACAACTTTTGCGAGGGATATGCTTACAGAAAAAAATTGAGGGTTCTTATCACTGCCTGGGATAAGAGTTTGATTAGGAAGTGGAAAATATAGACCAAAGAGTATGTTATGAATGGTCTGCCCAAGCCAGAAGCGATGAATCTTTTAAAAAAAGAAATGAAGGGGAAGCAAATTGATTCTACCCAACTGAATGAGATAATAAAGGTAAGGAGTGGAGTTCCAAAACTTTTGATAGTGGTTGGAGGATTTATATGTTTAGAAGAGGACAAACATAAGGATTTTTGTATAGTGATGGAAGACAAAAAAACACTTGAAGGGTCAAGCATTCGGGGATGTAGAGCACTATGTATTTGCCTATGACTATTTTCCTGAATGGTGTAAGGATCCTTTTCTTGACATATGCTCATTTTTCAATGGATGGCATTGGGACACAGTTGCAGACATTGTGGGAGAATCTGAACTAGATATGTTAGAAAAGAGAGCATTGGTCTCTAAAGGTATATGCTCGACTCTAACTGTACACGATGTTATTTTCATGATCGGTATCAAAAGGGATGAGGAAACTAGGTTCAACTTCATCGATACAAATAATAGTCAGATTGAAAAGTTTTTAGAAAAGGTATTACATATTGTTAAAGAATTGCAGCCAATCGTTTGCATCTGTATCTTGATTATTATGACTAACTCAAAAATAATTGCAAGAAATTTCAGGAATAAAAGGTCTCTTGTATGATGGACCATTGTATATAGCCACAATAAATTTAGACTCGATGGCTAATTCATTGAAAATTCTTAAACTTGGAAAGGAAAACACGAAGGGAAAATGTGATAAACAATTTGAGAAGTCGATTTTTTTCCAAGGACATATTTGTGAAGCCGGAAGAATGATTTTCATGATAAGGGTTCAGGGTCATTTTTACTTCTTTTGTTTGGGATTCAAATTAGGCTCGTTTTAAATGGGACAGGGTACATGTAAATTTCAGTTAATTGCTCATTGTGGGTGCTCTGCTGGTTTGAAATTTGAGGATTCTGAGCTGGTTTTCCTGGGTGCGTTGTTATTTCACATGCAAGTGCATGGACCTAACCATTTTTTTGTTTTATTATTTAAACCATATTAGATATCCGCATGGTTGAGATGGATATAACATTGCAGACGTATTTGGAAAATTCATGTACCAATGACATTTACAAGGAATGAATAAGAAAATTACAATGCAAGGGTAATGACAATTTTTGTTATGAAAAGAGTTTTAGAAACGTTCATACCTGTGGTCCTTTTAACCTTGCGATGGATCTCAGAAATTTGCCCCTGATGGAGTCTGAAATAATTTTTTTCCTATCTAGGATAACTTTTTCTCTTTTAACGAACTACAGAGTATTCACTAGCTTTTCGTTTGAAAATGGTATCTGCATAGGCACATAATAAACCTGATTTCCCCACGGTACCCTTGATTTTGATTTCAACATTTCATCTATGTTATGCGCATATGTTTAATCTACTACTACAAACAATATTCATCAAAATGTATAGAAATAATCATTAAACTTTCGTATTTGAAAACTATGATGGTCTGGTTAACGCCGAAGAACATGTATTCCAGGGGACGATCTCATGTTCATCGCACATAATACTGTGAATTTTTCTTGGTTTCTCTTTTTATTTTGGTCGGTTGTTGCTTTCCCTTTCTCATGTTGTTGGATGTGGGTGCAGTGAACGCGAGGGTTGTTTTCTTCGCGAATTCTAGTGTGGTGAAGGTAGGGATGTTTCGTTGGAGTGCAGTGAAGGTGGGGGTTGTTTCCTTCACGAGTTCGTCTATTCAAACTTATATTTATTCTTAACCCTTTGCTTACTTAAATAAACTGTCCACATTAGCATAAAATTTCAGCTTTAGCTCCAACGTCCCGACCCAATTCTCTAACTTGAGATCCTTGGCAATGTCCTCGTTCAATATCATAGAGTGTGCTGTTAAAGTGGGTTATAGAACTCTTATAACAAATTTCTGGCCCTGATAGAAGGGACCAATATATGCACATGCAATTCTTTGATCATCAGTAGCCTTCCATCTTATAGTAGTATATGTCAATTATGTGATTAGGGTTCCTCGTTGTGAGGTTCAACTCCATCCTTGAATTCAAAATTCTATTATTAAGACTCAACACCGGGTAGGACAAAGATTCTACATAGTATATTGTCTCATGGGGATGTAGCAGCAACCATGTTATAAATACAAGAACCCCACCCACGTTCAACAGGCCCATAATCGCCAAACACAAGTATGTTATCATGCACTTGCTACGAGTGGTTATGCCAGTCAATTTTTCAACCAGACCTCGATATATAGGTTTTTGGGACGACATTGAAGTATGGCAATTGAAATATAAATCTCTAATCAGAAAATCAAAAACAGGGAAGAGTATGCAACTTCAGAGACAAAATGAGAAGATAATGGGCATGGATTGGAATTACTTAGATCTGTTTTTATAGAACTAGGGTTTTTTCCTTTTCTTTGGGGATGGCTAGAGAATGTATTCCAAGATTGTGAGAAGCGCAACCTTTAAGCTCTTTCCGTTAAATGAACATTCAACCAATTGATATCAGTTCTTTTTGCTCACATTATAGTTGTAAAATGGTCTTTATGTCTACTTTCATATCATTCAGCGTGGAAGAGAATTGATGCGCAATTTAGAAGTTTAGCAAAATGCTTAAATGTACAAGATACTAAAATGAAAAGAAGGTATGTGTTTCATTTTAATATGGTGTTCTATTTGCTTAAAATTGCAATAGGTTAAGATAAGATAGAATAGACTTTGGATAAACATTTTTAAGATAAGATTTGTCTATTCCATGTGGAGCTATTTTTTTTGCTTGAGATTTATTCGTACCCTCAACAACAACATTTGAAACAAATATCTTTGTTTACAACAATGAAAAATGAGTTTGGTTGGTCAAAGTGGAGTGTTGCTATACCCCACCAAGATTTAGTTCCTCAAAAGAAGTGACCCACCATTTCATCCTCTCTAAGCTCTCACCTTAGTTAATGTTGCATTTGGTAATGTAAGAACAAATTTATCTTAACTCAAAATTTCAATAATTCAACATGTTTACCATATCATGGCCAACCTACCAAACAATTCAACCTTCTTCCCCTTGAGATCTGATAAAGTTGAAGCAAGTTTTTGAGATGAGATTTCGATAAAAGAATTTACATCCGAGTTGTTTAAACATTAAATAATTTGGATTTTTTCTTGGTTAAGATGATTGGGATCTTACGGTGCAATCTCAGATTCCGAATAACATATATTTGAAATTCAGCATCACTATCGATTTGGGATTTAGAATTCATAATCAATTTCAACAGTCTGAAATTGACTTACCTATTTTAGATTTGGTTGCTGCTTTTGATGATGATGAAGATGATAACGAGGGTGATTATATCCTAAACTTGCAAGTAGCGTACAGTTAATTTCTATATAGTAAAATGCCAAAGACAAAGAAAAAACCAAAAACTACGTTAGCAAATGATAGCCACCATGTTAAGAAAAAAATAAAATTTAAATTGAACTAGGCTAATCAAAACTTTAGAAACTAGACAAATTGATACTATATGTCTAAGGACGTAAAATAAAACATTAGGATCAAGATTATGGCAATTAACTACTCAATGGAGGAGAAATGGATATAGTTAAACAATGACTAGCATTTTAAAATTAAATTACCGTAATGTTTTTTTAAGAATTTTCATGTTTCTTAATAGTTTAGTTTAGGTGTATGATTAGTTATTTTTAGAGAAGTGAGATACATTCTATAATTTAGTATGAGGATGATGTGGAATCTTTGTGCTTAGTGTAACATGGAGTATAAGTCAATTCAATATAATATTTAACAATAAATAAATAAATAATATATATAATATATATAATAAAAAAAATACCAAACATTAATACACACATCAATGTAACTCTCAATTATTATTTATATCATATATTTCATAGATCTAAAGTTAATCTAGAAAAAAGTAAAGCGGCTACATAAATATATGTCTTGTATTAATATCATGATGTCAAATAAGAGCTAGTTTGGTGTTCCACATTGTGTTGATATAGTCTCCCATCTTGGATGGTATAGTCTATGTAACCCATAGCGGTGAGTTTTGATGGAGTATGGATTATGTATGACAAACTTGTGTGTGGAATTATATGTTGTAGACTTGATTTGGGTCACATGACCAATATGAGTATATATGTGTGGTAGTATATTAGATTATATATCTTAGACAAAATTTTGGTTATGTGGATGTTTCATTTTCTACATATGATCGATGGCTTGGTGCATAGCTTGGTTAACCATTGATGATTGTGATATAGGGGACCATGGATTATCTTTCTTGTCTGGAACATATAGTTGATCATGGTTTTATTAATGATACATGTATTCTATGGTTATGCATAATGACGTTGTAATGAGCGAGATTTGGTAGGGGACTTGATTACTTTCCAACATGAATGCTCAAATAAGAAATGTTTGTGAAAGTCACACATACATCTTGTAAAATGTAATTATGTTCATTTTATTATGAATTGAATTTGATTCTTTTTCTTTTTTGCATACTGAACTAATCTTGTAAAGCTTACCATTCCAGTTTTGAAATTGATTATGAATTCTATATCCAATACCAATGGCGATAGCCAATATTCACTTAGCTATTTTAAATTTGGTTATGAATTCACTTATTGACTATGAAGTGTTAAAAAGATGCATATTTTGAATCCAAGGGCTACATTAGTTTGGGTAAAATCACGAATCATGATGGCAAATATATTTTGTCATGTCTTACTTATTTGTCAATGATGTACCCTTTTTTGTAGTATTTCATGTTAATCAAATTGATATATCTTTGTTTATAGTATTTCATGTTAAAGAGAAACATATGGTGAAATTGCTATATAGAGTTTTCTTCTTGAAGTTTATTTGTCTAAAGAACCCAAGTCTAAGAATTATCCATCAATTGTCCTTAAATCGAACCAAATTCCTCCTCACTACAACTTTCTACAAATAAAGCAAGTGGCTATGTCGGGGACATTGCCACCACGTGGCTCCTATTATTGTTACACAACAATTAATTCTATTATAAAAGGGTCTTGATGCCAAGAGTGGAAGGACAATTTTGTATGTGGGAAAGATGATAATATACTTTTAAAAACTCTGTTTTTATATGTTCAGAGTATAGCTTTAGTTTACTAATATAATTAATTATGAAGTGTTCAATATAATTTATTGTGTGTTTTGTACCAGATTTTTGAGAGCATTTCTAGTTTATATTTATGTTATTAGTACAATTGCATAGCTATGTATGGTAGAATGGTTAAAATAATAGTCATAAAAAGCATGGTAGCACTGAAAGTGATTAGGAATTAACTTTTATTACACACCTTAGGTGGCCAAAATACTAGCTGAACTATAGTTGTCATCTATACTAGACTGCTGAACTTGTCTTTAAAAACTAAATTTGATCTAGGTTTTAATTATTTGCATTTGCTAGTTTGCGGTGAATTTTTTACTTGTATTTAAAAACCGAGTTTGATTTGAGTTTCACTTACTCATATTTGTTTGTTTGTGGTTAAGTTGAATATTAGTCATAGGAATACTTTTTCATTAATTAGATTAGAATAGGTTCACTTAAATCTTAAGCATTTCTTAGACAACACAAGTAACCAAGTTTTGCACATATATTAAATTGATATCCTGCAAGTATACATGAACCCTTTATTGACAATTAAATGAACAATGAATAATTAAATAGAGGTATATAATTCACCTATCATATATTTTTCAAAACATTTTAAAAATGTCCGAAGGGTTAGTTCAATTGACCTAAACAATCTGATCAAGGCATGCTGTTAATAAGGAGGCAAGAAGTCACAAATTAAAATTCAATCAAGTCCCTTAGGATTACTAGTGGCTAGCATTTGACCCACCCTCCATTTAGATATTTCAGGTAAGAATGGGCGATCCCAGATGTTTTCCTTGGAATCTCTCTCTCTCTCTCTCTCTCTCTCTCTCTCTCTCTCTCTCACACACACACACACACACACACACACACACACACACACACATACA